>CM037586.1:33050406-33305406 GCA_021018995.1 Chloranthus sessilifolius
GTAACATTTTTATGATTAATTTCATAATTTCCTAATGTCATCATGGAATCGTTTTGCTAAAAGTGTTTTTGATTGAATATATGTTGAATGTTTTATTATGACCGTTGATTGCGCGTATCAACGACCATAATCGCTAGATCTGGACCTGCAGGTTGATCTAGGCTGCAGAGCGATTATGTGCCAATTGTCGTGATCTAAACATCATAAGATACGCTATACTTTTTACATGACTCATACCGTAATGATATACTGAGTCATCATTTTTAGATAGGATATGCCGGATTGATGATCATGTTTTCCTTATGAATCATTTTTCTAGATAAATGATGGTGTGAGTGATGCTTAATGAAATTGTGGGTTTAATGGTAGAAAGGTTATAAGTCTGGGGTAGCATATTCCTTTATCATTCTTAAATATTGTTCTTTTATTCATCAGAAATTATTTTGCTCAGATTAGTTTATTTTTCTTTCATTTAGATACGTGTGGTAATTGTTTGGCAAATTAAAATCTCTCCCTTGGTACTTCCTCGGGTGTTTTAAATCTCTGAAAGGATTAGATAAATTGTTTCGTGGGTTCGACACCTCTTTACCGTAGTGCTATAATAGATCTTGTACACTTGCAAGGGTTAAACTTAAAATCAATCAGTAACCTCTTGACCAATAGATTATAGCTCTTGGTCCAGTCCTTGAGCTTGAAAACTTTAATGTTGTTGGTCAATCGAGACTCGCTAGGAGCCAGGCTATACTCCTCTCTCAATGTGATATACTGCTCGACCATTTTGTTATCAATGGAGCATATGGCAGCCTTCTATTTCTTTCTTTGAAGCAGCCTTCTGCTTCTCTGACATCAAATCTTTGGCATTGATCATGCCATCAAGAACCAAACCAGCAAAGGAAAAGAGTAGGGTTTACCACAATAGTCGAGCAAAAGGGGATCCAATGAATCAAAACAAGAAGCTCCGATAGCCGGAAATATCCCTTGAACGCAAAGGAATCAAACTCTCTCGGACGATTGAAGATCTTAATCATGCGAGTGAAAAATAAAAACCCAAAATATAACTTAATCGATAAAATTGATTGATCAATGCTCAATTTGATCGATAGACAGTCCTTTCTAACATGACATAGTATAAACTGGTTTGATCGATCAACCTTCTCATTTGATCGATCAAATGCGCAGTTGATCGATCAATTCACCAAATTGATCGATCAATCATTACAGTCAAGCTGTTTCTTCAAACACACCTCATTAATTGAAGCATTACCCAGTCCCTATTTCACCACGTATAAGGTATCAGTATATGCTATCTAGACAACTCCAACTGTATGGAATTGTAATTGCCAGGTACAATTTGAGATGCAACCCTTTATAAGTTTGTTTTGTAAACAATGGACTAAAACCAAACTCGATCAAATTTGTTATAAGAAATCCCATTCAATTCGGTCGCACGCCTTAGAGATATCAATTTTCAATGCAACATTTTCACCACACGTCTTTCTTTCCATGCCATGAATTAACTCATGTGTCAGAATCACATTGTCATAAATCTCTCTCCCCTTTACAAGAGATTCATCCTAGTAAAACCATACTTGAATAACTTGTAAGAATTTTGTCAAAAAAATTGTGAAGACTTATTGGTCTAAATTCTGCAATAGTAGAACGCTTAGCTGATTTTGGGATCCCTGTAGGGCAGTAATAGAGTTTGAGTTGACTGCTATGAGAATTATCACTTCTTGAAATGTCAAGACCCAAAAAATCATCCTTAAATCGATGACACAAAATTTCGTATCTTGACTCGCACGCATGCTAATACGAGATGCTGACAGGCAGACATAACATATCCACCTAAACATTTATGGTGGGTCTTGTAAAACTATGGGAAAGAAAATTTTCTAATTAACTTGTGAACTTATCGACTATGATTTGCTCATATAATAATCCATCAGTTGCTTCTCATTTCTTAGTTAATCTACATAACTGGCAGTAATATTTCTATAATATCCCTGATATTTTAGACCTGATTTCGGTTACCTTGATATGCGTGCCAAAAAATTTACTGGACGAGTCCGAGTGATTTGGGTAGCTTCAAGTATGATGAGAGATGTGGTCAAGGGATTTTTGTTTTGGACTTGTGGAAGTCATATAATCGGTGACTTATACACTAAGGCGGGTGTTCGTGTTTAATACCAAAAACTAATGCAATTTAAGTAGATAGGATTGTAACTTTAAAAATCTAGATATTTGGTTGCTATTTTAGTATTATAAAGAGGGAGGTGTGAAGGAGAAGTCCTAATCTTTCCTCCTTCACGTGAGAATTGGAACTTTGAGCTTTTGCAAAACCTTGCTTTGACCTTAGATCCCTTGTGATTTAGAATCCCTTTCCCCATCTCAACCATTGAATAGCCTTGTATTGTTTTTCTGATCCGTTAAATGTATTGAGAGAGAGAGAGATAGGGGAGAGTGGAAAGTTCTGTGTGGGTTTTGGTCTATTGCTCTTGAAGCAACTTTGTGATGGACTGACTTGGAAGTCCAAGCCTATTGAATCTTGTGGTTTGTTCCGGTGCTTGAATTGGTGCAATGGGGGGAAGGTTTTATCTTCAAAAGGTAGGCCTTTACACTCCTTAATTAGGTTAAATTTATGTTTAGTATAATTTAGATATGAGTTTTTATAGATTAGACAAACAGCTTTGATGTTTGGATGGAAGAAAGCATGAAAGAAGAACAAAAATTCGAACACCACAGACCTGGAGAAATTCGAGGGTTGAATTTCAATTTGATGGTCGAATTTGAGATTTTAGGGCCTGATGAAATTTTAGGAATTCGAGGGTCGAATTTATTTTTGACCATCGAATTTAAAATTCGAATTATCAAAATAAATTGAGGTAATTTTGCCCTATTTTTTATTTTTTTGAAAACTTTTGGAAATTGTTTTGGGAAGTCTTTTTGTTGACTTTTTGGACTTAATTAACACCTTTGGTGTTAATTATTATAGGTTTTGTGATAGGAGTCCATTGTGAGGACTGCTTTGCACGTGTTTGAATCGAACTAAGTCGAGGTAAGGGAACCCTAAACCTAATTTGCATTATATTATAAGTTTTGGTTATTTGTTGCAAGCATTGAAATCTGAATTTTGATAAACCTGGCATGAGTAAGAACTCCGAAACTTTGATATAAAAACTCAAAAATTTGAACTTTCAAACCTCATCTTTGAATGTGAACTTTAAATCAGAACTCCGAAGATCCGAAAAATGTATTAATTACATAACATATGATATGTTTAGCATTGCATTTGATTTGAGGCACATACGAATGAAACCCTAGATCCTACCAACCGTGTTGACGGTAATTTCAATTTGGCGCAAGTTGCCCTTATTATGTAGGGACTTGTTGCACTTCCGAAAAAGGGTTCATGAACGACGATGGTCAGTAGGGTTTCCCATCGGTGATACTCGTGCTCTCATGCTAGTATGTAATTTGAGAGATTATTTTTAAGTTATAAATTTAAGACAAGAAGCATGTTAATTCCGATTTTGAAAATATCAGAACATCAGATTTATTGAATCATATTTTGGCTTTCGATTTTAGAACTGGAATTTAGACATCAATGCATCTTTTGAAAAACCATATCTGATCCGATTTTTGTCTTTAAAAAATCTTTACTTATGATAAAATGCAAATGGATAAGCTTCCTCTATTGAGCTTTAATGTTAGCTCACCCCAACTATACATCACAGGTGCTGAGACTGACTTGGGAACGAAAGATCTGGATCTGGAGGACTCCAACTATATTCCTGAGGAGGAATTGGAGACCCCAGTGGAGGAATTCTTTCCTTGATCTGGACTTATACTTTTGGTTTAGAATTAATTGAATATTGGGCCCTAAGCCATTATTTTGTCTTTTTGGATATCACATGAGGAACCATCATTAGGAACCACTATTTTAGGTGTTGGATTCGCCATCACTGGTGGTTCTTCCTGGTTTCTCTTGGTGATATATTTTGTATGATCCTTTGTTCTTGATTTTTTTAGTTTTGCTTCTATTTAGAACTATGCTTATGTTGTGGGCTTCTGTTTGAATTACGACTTATTGAGAAATCAATAAGTTGATGAACGGCCTTTTCTATACCATAAGGATTGGAAAAGTCAGGTCGTCACAGTTGGTATCAGAGCAAGGCTCTAGGTTCAGAGTCTTAGGACTAAGGGCATGATTATTCTTACAATCAATACTGATTTATTGTTATTGTTCTTCAACAATGATAGATCAGCATGGCTCCATGAGTCAGAGGCAGGGGCCGAGGTAGAGAAGGGCCTAGAATGGCTCATATCGAGGAAATTGATGAGGGCGTAGGTACCTCGCGAGGGAGAGATAGAGTGGCTACTAGTCCTAATGCTGATCCGTTGGGAACTGGTAGAGGCGGAGGAGAAAATGTTGACCAAGTATTAGTGGCTTTGGCCACCAATATGGCTCAGCAGATTGCAGCAATGGATTAGGAGACAGAGTTGTTGGTCGCCAGAAATCAGCTCGGGGGTTTTGCAGAGTTCAGGAGGATGAGACCTCCTACTTTCTCAGGGCAGACAGATCCAATAGAGGCCGAGGGAAGGATCGACGAAATGGAAAAAATCTTTGAGGTGTTGGGGCATCCATGTTGAGAAAGTGTCGGGCAACCTTCAAGTTATTAGTGCAGCACCTTGGTGAAAATCGTGTCCGGGACACGGAGCAGACTACTCCAACACCGTGGACTTGGAGTTTGTGGACACTTTCAACGATCAGTATTTTCGAAATCAGTGGGAAATCCAGTTCATTAAGCTGGAATAGAATGAGATGTCGGTGTGCGAGTATGGCGCAGAATTTGATAGGCTTGCACGATTCACACCCTTGCATGTGGCCATTGAGTTGATGAGGGCTCAGAAATTTTAGAGGGGCTTGAGGCCAAACATTCAAGAGAGGGTGTCGATGTGGGAGATGAAGACTTATGCGGGTGTCATGTCAAAGGCTCTCATTGGAGAGAAAGACATCCAAAAGCAGTATTTGAGGCGAGAACAGGGAGATAGAAACCGGTTCGGCCAGGGACAGTGATCTGTGTCAAAATATGACTATATTTTGCACCCTAAATACCAACATTTAGCCATTCGATGAAGGCATTCTAACGGCTGCTGTGTAGTTTTAGTGGTTTCAGGTGTTACGGACCGTGGGATGTTGAAAGAGCTTAAGTGAGCATAATTAAGGGACTATATGGAAACTTTGAACCATGGAGCCAGTGAAAGCACTGAAATCTGTGAAGAAGACTGATTGGTCTATCCATAGTTTCGAGAGTTAAATATGTCACATGCCGACTTCAATCGATTGAGATTTGAAACTCAATCGATTGAGTTTATGGAGCTGCCCAAAATCCGATTTCCAAAAAATCAATAGATTGATTTCCAAAAATCAATAGATTGATTTCTAAATTCAATAGATTGATTTTTAAAAATCAACCGATTGAATTCCTTAGATTCAAAAGATTGATTTTGGGAATGCAAATGAGCCACCAAAATTTGAATTTTGAATTAAATCGATTGAATTCAAAATTTAATCAATTGATTTCAAAAATCAATCTATTGATTCGGATATGGAATAATTCTAGCCTGGGGGCCCTATTTAAACAATAGGATGTTTAGGGTTCTGGAGAGCTTCTTCTCAGCAATTTTTCTTAGGTTTTCCAACTTTTCTTTAATCATATTTTTTTAGTGGTAGTTTTGTACTTAGACTCAAGCTTTGTGAGGTTGTGATCTTCTCCAAAAAGATCAACATTTGATAAATAAAGGAGCAATCTTGTGGTGATGTTTTTCGATTTGCATTGTGCGTGCGGATCAATGATGAGCGGCTAAACCCCTCGTTCAAGGAGGAAGCGAACCCTAGATGAGCAACTAACTTACTTTTAAGCTTATAATTTTTTGTTAGAATTATTGAATCATACGGCTTTTAGTGTGTGTTTCATCGTGTTATCATCGAATACTCGTTTATAGCCATCAACCGTGTGATCGGCGACAATAAACGAATTATTCCACCTAGATCAATCTTGTAGATCGATATAGAATGTCGTACGATTGATTTTTATTATTGTGATTTTGAATTTGAGATCGTTATACCTTTCACATGATGCATGCCATGATTGGATGCGCTCATAGTGTTTGATAGGGTATGCTTAATCAATCAATAATTACATTTTCATCGATTCATTTTTCTTGTAGTTAAATGATGGTATAATGATTTAACATGAAATTGTGTGGTTGATTGTAGAAAAGTTACAAATCTAGGGTTAGCAAACTCCTTGATCATTTCATCATTGTTAATTTCTTAATCATAGTTCATCCGTGCATAGCTTGATTTAGTTCTTTTGATTATTGCATTGTGTAGTGGTAAATCTTGACAATTAAATCTCTCGCCCTTGGTACTTCCTGGTCTGCCATCTCATTAAAATTAATTTAATTTCGCACTTCGTGGGTTCGACACCCTTGATTTCGCCGTGCTACAATCGAACTTGTGCACTTGCAAGGGTACACTCTAAAATCGATCGACTTGAGTACTAGTAACAAAAGCCAAGGTTCTCGAGACCTCCTCACTATCCTATTCACCATCGTATTCCAAGGTGGGGACTGTCTTCTCTTCCTATCGTGATTGTGGAGTTCGTCATGACTTTCCGAGCGACATTATGCAGTGGAGCTGTGGCTCGTGGCTCATCGAGGACCAGCTGTTACTCATGTTCCTACTCCAACATGTACATGTGAGAAACCACATAACAGAGGGTTGTCAAGGAACACGGAGGATGCTTGATGGACAGTTGGTCATTTGATTAGGATTGTCGAGGCAAGGGAAAGACTACGTCAATCTCACGTAAATCGACGTGACCTACTATTCAAGGTCCATTATGCGACGTAGAATGCCCATATTGACATGATCCAAGGTATCATTAAAGTTTAGATTGTAAATTCTTATTAGTTTACATTGATTCAACTATAAGTTCTTTACCAATAATTTTGAAAATGAAAATCATTGCATATAATTAATGATAAAATTCTTGATAAAAGGTACCCTTGATATGAGTTGTGAAGGTGACTAGTAAAATCAAAGCACGAGTCGATAGACCCGAGTCTAGTCACCGATTCATTACTCCTTTTCTGAGAAGTTGGGTATCGCTCCCAAATCACTTGCTTTCATCTTGATGTGAAGGTTCACGAAGCATCGGTGAGCACGGATACATTATGCCGCTTAGTGATGTGATAGTTGATGATAGACAATGGACATGATTATGCCGAGCATGGAAGGGTTCAATGTGATTCTCGGATGGATTGGTTGTCGATACCACGCGAGTGTGGAATGTCTACGAAGATTGTGACCTTCCGACCTCTAAAGATGAAATCCTTTCGATTTTGGAGTTAAATCGAGTGTCGCGCTCTTATCTCAACTATCCGAGTTGAGCGTATGATGAGAAATGGTTGTTGTGGATATCTTGCATTTGCAAGATCATAAGGAGAAAGATAGGGACATCGCGCTTATCATGTAAGTGAGTTTCCGATGTCTTTCTTGAAGATCACCGATTGCCACCAGAGATTGAGTTCGCGATCGATTTAGGTGAACCATTGTCCAAGGCTTCAATCACGCCATGAGTTGAAAGAGAAATGTTTATAGGAGCTGTTGGATAAAGGCTTCATTCGACCGAGTGTTTCTCCTTGGGGAGCGCCGGTACTTTTTATGAAGAAGAAAGACGGATCGATGGGTCTGTGCATCGATTATCGCTAGCTCAAAAAATGACGAAGAATCGTATCCACTTTCGGATAGATGACTTGTTTGATCAATTGGTAAATTCTTCTAAAATTGATCTCGAGGTCGCTATCACCACTCAAGATCAAGGCGGAAGATATATCCAAGACCGCTGACGTAATATGGCCACTATGAGTTCTTAGTGATGCCATTTGGGTTGACGAAGCGCCTACATCGTTATAGATCCGATGAACCGTGTTCAAGCCACATCTAGACAAGTCTGGTAGTTTTCCGATGACATCCTCATCTATTCGAAAACCAGAGGAGCATGGATCTATGAGTGGCGCTCAAACACTAAGGGACCATCATTGTATGCCAAACTTAGAAAGTGTGAGTTTTGGCTCGATCAACAATTTCTTGGGCCACGCATCTCCGAGTCGTATATCTATTGATCCTACAAAGATTGACTCGGCAGGAATTAGGAACGGCAGCTTATAGAAGTCTGAGTTTTTGGTCCGCGGTACCGCTGAGATTTGTCGAGGGTTTCTCAAAAATATCTGGTCCACTTCCACAAGTGATTAAGAAGAATGCAAAGTTCAATTTGATGCAAAGAGCAGAGCCAGAGTCAAGGAAGGTCTTCAAAGACTATCACATCTTGTCCGACACAGAGATGGAAGTTATTGGAAGATATAGCTTTGGGAAGCTCATTGATGATGAAAGGCTCGAGAGCATTGATGGCTACACTTGTACTGCGCCCTACGCTCTTCAAGAATATCAGGAAGGTTTAGATGACAAACGATGAGCTGATGGCAATTAGGCGAGATGTGCTTAATGGAAGCACGTAGAATTTCTCCATTCGCGAAGATGGAACATTGTTGTTTGAGATCAAGTACGCACCGATGAGTATCAAGCTTCAGGACACCATTTTGGAAGAGGCTCACAAATCGATAGTAATACATCCCGTAGCACCAAGATGTATCAGGGTTTGATGAAAAGCTTCTGGTGGAGAGGGTTGAAACGTGGCATCGCTGAGTACGTATCGCAATGCTTGGTTTCTCAACAGGTTAAGGTTGACCATCAAAATCCAGTAGGGTTGTTACAACCTTTGCCTATACCCGAGTGGAAATGGGAAGCCATTTCGATAGACTTTATCCTGGGTTTGCCCAAAGCACTGAGGAAGAACAATTCCATCTAGGTCATTGTCGATCGGTTAACCAACTCTACTCATTTCCTACCATACAATACTACGTATACAGCCAGTAGACTTGTAGAGTTATACCTCAAGGAGATCATTCAATCGTATTGTATGCTAGTATTGTGTCCAGAATCGTTGTTTACTTTGCGCTGGCGGCCAAGAAGGAATGGGTTTTCGTCTCGACTTTAGCTCAGCATTTCACCCATAGACTGATGGTCAGACTGAGCGAGTGAATCAGATCATAGAGGACATGCTACGAGCTTGCATGTTAGATTTTCATGGGTCATGGGACCAACACTTACCTCTGATCGAGTTTGCTTACAACAATAGCTTTCAAGCTAGCATCGGTATGGGACCGTTCGAGGCTTTATATGGGCGGCGGTGCAGGTCTCCGCTAAACTGGAAAGAAGTAGGTGAGAAGCTCATTATCGGACCTGAGATTGTGGCCTCTCTTGCAATTTTTGGCTGGATTCAAGAGGGTTTCCCTATTGTAAAAGGGACTTGCATAGGAGACCAAATTGGGCATTTCAAGAGGTAAACCCTTCTTTTTTGTGTTGATAGTTTAAATTTGTGGCCATTGTGTTTTTTCTAGCATTTTCTTATGGGGTCTAAGAAATCAACCACCAAACGGGTTCCAACCTCAAAGAGACCAACTTCTAAGACTCCTCAAGCCAACCCTCATAGGGTTCAACCACCCCACAAGTTCTACACTACCCCACAAATCCGAACAATTTCAAAGTGAGTTTTGGAGTGTTAAAGGCTTTGCTGATGAGTGGATCTTCGATCCCGAACTCTTCGATCAGCAGCAAATTGCCCAGTCGACTTCTGATTACCTTGAAAAAGCCCAATTAACCTCTATTGCAACCTTTACACACATTTCTATCCTGCACGCTTATTCTATCGATGCTAAGGAGGAGGTGAAGAAAATCTATACCACCCTTGAGTGACTAGCCTTTGACCTTGATGACATTGCCATGGCAATGCGGTGCCCAAACACTCACCAAATATGGGTCCGCTCCTTCCCACCCTAAATTCCTGCTTCATGAGGTCATCACACAAATGACCCAAGGTAAACATCCCAGTAATCCTCTCAAATGCCCGAGACCATGTAGATGTTGGACGCCATTTTAAGGCCACCTTTACCCTTTTGGCCATAAATTGGAACAGAGCCCCATTCAACATATTTTCTTTGAGAAAGAACATTAGTTCAATCAAATCATTTTTAAGGGTATTATTAAGGCTCATGAGAAAATGGGAAAGAAAGTGAAGACAGCAAAGGGCATTTCATATGCTCGCTTGATTTGAATGATAGAAAATTATAGAGCGGGACCACTCATGAGATTCCATCGAGCCACGGTCCATGGCTCAAACCTTATACCTTAGTCAATTGGGGTTGGACCTACAATCGATTGATCAAGGCTCCCAAAGGTGGTTCGATGAGGATGAAGAGGAGGATGCAATGCACGCAGCAGAGCCGTGCCTCTTGATCAGCCCCAGTTTGATGTCCTCACCTTGTCGAGTTTACTCAGATGACTTCTATGAGCCGAGATTGTGAGCTCACTCAACATACTAGCTCCATGAGTTGGAGGTTTAGGGTGGGGCTTTGACATACTTGATGCAGCACGGGTTTACAGTCGACTATGCGACTTACATGGCTGATATCCGAGCGTTGGTTCACCACCCTTCTACATCGAAAAGGGTCCCAGTCCACGATGCGGGTGACACAACGGATTTATGATGATGCGATGGTGGAGACGATGACCGTAGTCAGTCAGAGGGGAGCATTAGCTCACCAAGTGTCACATATTCTTTTTGTTCTTTCTTATGGATTGTATATATTTTATGGATTATCTAGAACCTGGTGGTTCTACTTTTGCTACACTTTATAACTTTTTACTTGTTATTTTGATGTACATTATTTTATGGATTATCTGTTCTATGTATGCTTGCCATGTCGATCTATGGTTGCCTCCTATCTGTGATGGTTTATGGTTTATGTGACTATGTCTATGACTGTTTTACCCTTGGGTTATGGGTCTGGGTTTCATGTAGGTGGCCTTTCGCTTTGTTTGATCTTTGTCTTGGCATTTGGTTTTGGCATCTGGTTTTGTCCTTGGCATTTCGTTCACCATGCATCACGGTGAGGTTGTTTCCCGACACGTGACATTTTGGTGTAGGCATCCATGTACGGATGTAATTCACTATGACCCTTCAGTCCACATTGACATCCGTTACTACAGATCTCATCCCTTGACTTGCGTGCCTGAGGCCATCAAACCACCCATGTATTTTTTTTGTTTCACTTTGTGGGTTCCTTTGCATTCGCTTTGTGCTATGGGTGGGTTTTCGAATTGGTGTGTCTTTTACATTTTGAGGACAAAATTCCTATGGAGGGGAATGTAGTATCCCTAATATTTTAGACCTAATTTTATTACCTTGATATGCAAAAAATTTACTAGACAGTCGAGTGATTTGGGTAGCTTAAGGTATGATGAGGGATGTGGTTAAGGATTTTATTTTGGACTTGTGAAAGTCATATAATGGCTTATACACTAAGTGTTTATGTTTAACACAAACTAATGCAATTTAAGTAGATAGGATTGTAACTTTAAAATCTAGATATTTGGTTGCTATTTTAGTGTTATAAAGAGGGAGGTGAAGGAGAAGTCCTAATCTTTCCTCCTTCACGTGAGAATTGGAACTTTGAGCTTTTGCAAAACCTTGCTTTGATCTTAGATCCCTTGTGATTTAGAATCCCTCTCCTCATCTCAACCATTGAATAACCTTGTATTATTTTTTCGATCCGTTAAATGTATTGAGAGAGGGAGAGGTAGGGGAGAGTGGATAGTTTTGTGTGGGTTTTGGTCTATTGCTCTTGAAGCAACTTTGATGGACTACTAAAGTCCAAGCCTATTGAATCTTGTGGTTTGTTCGGCTTGAATTGGTGCAACGGGAAGGTTTTATCTTCAAAAGGTAGGCCTTACACTCCTTTGTTTAGTTTAAATTTTTTTTTAGTATAATTTAAATATGGGTTTTTATATCTTAGACAAACAGCTTTGGTGTTTGGATGAAAGAAAGCATGAAAGAAGAAATTTAACACTATAGACGAGAAATTGAGGGTCGAATTTGAAATTGAAGTGATTTGAAATTCACCTAATTTAAATTCAAGAATTATTTTAGGCTGATGAAATTTTAGGAATTAGTAATTTATTTTCTAATTATCAAATTTAAAATTCGAATATCGAAAATAAATTGAGGGTCAATTTTGCTCGCTTTTTTTATTTTTTAGAAAACTTTTGGAAATTGTTTTAAAGTCTTTTATTGACTTTTTGGACTTAATTAACACCTTTGGTATTAATTATTGTAGGTTTTGTGATAGGAGTCCATTGTGAGGATTGCTTTGCATGTGTTTGAATCAACTAAGTCAAGTAGGGGAACCCTAAACCTAATTTGCATTATATTGTAAGTTTTGGTTATTTGTTGTAAAGCATTGAAATTGAAATTTGATAAATCATGAGTAAGAACTTCAAACTTTGATAGAAGAACTTAGAAATTTGAACAACCTCATCTTTTAAATCAAACTAAAATTAAAATGTATTAATTACATAACATATGATATGTTTAGCATTGTATTTGATACATACACGAATTTAAAACCTAGATTCTACCAACCGTGTTGATTTCTTTGACGTAAGTTGCCCTCATTACATAGGGCTTGTTGCACTTAAAAAGGGTTCATGAACACGATGGTCATAGGGTTTCCCATCTGATACTCCTACTTCATGTTATGTAATTTGAGAGATTATTTTTAAGTTATAAATTTAAGACAAGAAGCATGTTAATTGAATTTGAAAACATAACATCAAATTTATTGAATCAACTTTTTGGCTTTCGATTTAAACCGAATTTAGACATCAATGCATCTTTTGAAAAACCATATATCCGATTTTGTCTTTGAAAACCTTTAGTTATGATAAATGCAAATGGATAAACTTCATCTATTGAGCTTCGATGTTAGCTCACCCCAACTATACGTCACAGGTGTTGAGCTCGACTTCGGAACGCAAGATCTGGTTCTGCAGGACTCCGACTATATTCCTGCGGAGGAATTGGAGATCCCAGCAGAGGAATTCTTGATCCGGACTTATACTCTGGTTTAGAATTAATTGAATATTGGGCCCGAGGCCATTGTTTTGCTTTTTGGATATCACATGAGGAACCATCATTAGGAACCACTATTTTAGGTGTTGGATTGGCTTTAGTGGTTCTTCCTCTTAGTGATATATTTTGTATGATCCTTTGTTCTTGATTTTTTTAATTTTGCTTATATTTAGAACTATGCTTATGCTGCCGGCTTCTGTTTGAATTACGGCTTTTTGAGAAATCAATAAGTTGATGAACCGGCCTTTCCTATACCATAAGGATTGGAAAATGTTCATTTCATTATGGACACATTGAACATTTAGATTGTAAGTGAGATTATTCCACAAGTCAATGCTGTCCTTGCATAAAATGATTCCACCATTCCCATGCACGAAAGAAAAATAACAATAAATAATGAAGACCATAAAATGTCTGTCTAAAATCACAAGTATCATTCTAGGGAGAAACGATTCCCTGGTGATACAAAATAAACAAAGTATAAGAGTGAATGAGGAAACTAACTAAACAAAATGAATCTCAATGCCAAAAGGAATTGTCCAACGACCCTAATGCTTCTAGTATTCAAGGTCTACACCATCCTCGTGGATCACACCTCATTGTGGTACTCCCTATCATCAGAGTCTCAAAAGCTACCCCATCCTCATGTGTCGCCATGTCGCCTTAAAAGCACGAAGAACAAAATCCTCATAGTGGGTGGCACGACCGATTCACCCCACTCTACTGGTGCATTGTTAGTGATAACATAAAATTATAGCAAATAAAGGAGGCAATCACATAATCAAAATAGAAGAAAGTAATAATAATCATGATCGGAGATATAATTGTAGGTACGATATGATTTATCGATAGAATACCAAGGTGGGATAATATCATGGATGCAATGCACATGCCATCATTCTACTTAATGTACCTATCAAGATTCTATCTCTATTAGTGATACGATTCACAAGTTTCCACAAATCTAAGTTTTAAGGCTTCCACGTGTCTATACATCACGTGTTTACCTTATAGAACAGATTCATTATATTAGTCAATCGCCGAGCACGGATACGTGCATGTTAGATTGTCATTCACCACTCAAAGGTTTAACTTATCTCGAACATTATAATTTCCATGCCCAAATGTGGAAGAATTATCCCATAATAAAAATAGAACAAAGTGTTCCAATGTAATCGAACCGTTTGACTCTAGGCATTAAGCCCTTACGTTGACTAGGCGAAGGCAGATGTATAGATTAAGGTGTAGTATTTTAACTATTAAGAGTAGGATAGATATAAATTAGAAAATGAAAACAAAGAAATGCGATGCATCTAATAAATATAATTGAGATTCTTATTTATAAAGAGAGATTTTAGGAGATAGACTGTTTAAGGGTATTTTTAGTTTTGAGAGTAGTACAATATATGGTACTTTAAGTCTTGTCAATGACCCTATAAAGTTTATGCAACCTATTAAAATTTCGGGCTTTTATCGATCGACCCACGACATCCCTACCATAGACGTAATGATTTAGAGAATGCCAATGATGGGCTGCTAGGTTCAATACTTTGATTTGTCAAAGATATATGCCACATGGCATTAAAGAGTAGTCAAAGTATTCACAAGTTGAAGCAAAATAGGCCCTCTCTAGAATATACATATAGCTTTCCGTGAGACACTTTTTTGAAACCTCTTGAAAAGACCTAAGGATGTGGATTTTTTGTGAACTCAAGGGTTTGGCATAGCTCTGTTGTTCTCGCCAGAAGGTTTAGCTACATTTGCCTTTCTCTTTGTTAAACCCTTACTACTTTAGAGCCCCTTCTCCTTAGTGACTTCCGATAAGGATTTGCTTATTCCAATAGTTCTTTCCTCGCTAACTCCTTATCAAAGTGATTTTTTGCTCGTGGAGTTAGCATAGAAGTGGAGGTAAGAGCATGTAAATCTTTTGTTTACAGGAGTTAGCAAAAAGGTGTAAAGCAAGCTTTTCCAACTCGCAGAGATATGAGCTATGCCAAACGCTAGATCCCACCCGTGAAATTTTTATTTTATGGCAAAACGGTGGAGAGATGTTTTTCACTTAAAACGCATCCTTCGAGCTAATCAAAACACAATAAAACATGGGACCCATCTACTATGCTCCTATATGTTGTTCTTATATTACTTATATTCAAGTTACTCTACTTATCATATAAATTGTATGTTTATTTATCTCGCATGGTACGTGATGCATGCTATGTCAACGCCTAACTCTACATTTGCTGCTTGTTTTAAAACCAACTATTGCTCGATCAAGACTTCTTAGACATTTTCGAGGACGAAATTCTAAGGGGGATAATGTAACAACCCTGAAATCTAGAACACGAACCTAACTGTTTCGATCTACGTGCCCGGCATAGAAATCGAGACCGATTTAAAAATTAAGAATTAATATTAGTTGAGATAAGGTTGCACCATGGTTAGATGAGTTCGCATGCGCATTTTCGTTTAAGTCTGAGTTGTGTAAAGGGCAATGTAGCACGCTATGTCAGAAGCGACTCGCTCTAACATAAACTAAGGGAAAACAGAAATATCTGTTTATTAGCTTATAAGAGAAGGAAGGGAGACCTAGAGAGAGTTCTTCTTCTTCTCCTTCTTCCCCTTGCTCTAGAACCGAGAAATCTGTAGTTAGGTTGGTCTATGAGAGTGTTCTTTGAGAAAACGGGGTTAGTGGTACCCGGGGTCCTACATTGTCCGAGATAGAGGATGGAGAGATGAAATAGGACACTCCACAACTAGTCTAAGAGTGTGTACGGTCTGAAGGGTTGAAAGGGAACTGGGCATCAGCTTATCCGAGTCGTAGCGACGATAAACTCCGAGAGCTAGATCCGAAACCCTCATTCGAATCGACGGTCAAACCCGTAAGGGTCCAAACAAAGGTGAGTCTGTGTGTTTTAATAGGGGCAAATGAGATGCCCAGGTATGGGCATTAATGTTGTGATAATGGTTGTTGAGAATCATTAAAGAGAAATAGGAAAAGTAGGGTTGGAGATGAACTCCATTAATGACAGAGTTCCTGTCATTATTGATCGATCAATGAGTGTATTGATCGATCAATAATGAAAGGTGATCGATCAATAAGGTGTATTGATCGATCAATTGGCTTGTTGCAGGGTGAGAGCTAAGAGGGTGGTAATCGATCAATAAGAGGTATTGATCGATCAACAAAGAGTATTGATCGATCAACAAGAGTGGTGATCGATCAATCACCCCTGTTTTGTTCTGTTTTGGTTTATGGGTTAAACACCACCGGACATGGTGCCGGGTAACTTTCTGACACCCCTAACACTTAAAGGACTATGCTTATGATCTAGGATCAAACCCTAATACCTTGAAAAAGCTTTGGATTGGCTTAGAAGATAAAGTGACCTGAGGTAGGGGAAAACCAACCTAAACTGCTTTTGAGTATGATTTCATGTTTATTTTATATCTGTACGATCGATCTGTTTTTAACAAGCATGTACGCATATCATAAATTCCTGCTATCTTGATTTCTGTTTCCTGATTTGTGTCCTGAAATCTGCTATCTGATCTGTGAGGTATATATATATGTATGTGATTTGATGATTTAAACCAGATGATCCCCACCGACCCGGCGGTATATCCGATGCCTGGCACACTTGTGCACCTGCTTTCAATCCTCGGCACAATCGCACTCCGTAGATGAGGCATTGTTGCACTTTCAAAATTGTTCATGTGAACGACGATTGGTTGGGGTTTCCTATCGGACATTCCTGTTTACTCCGTGCTATATAATCACGGGAGTTTCTTAAGTTAAATACACACAATTTAAGTACTCTGATAATATATTTGCATAACATCTGATTTCTTGCATAAAATCTCAGCTTTTAGTTTGATTCGTCATGATTATACGTTCCTGATTTGATTTCTGTTATGAGATAGCATGATCTGCATATTCAATTCGTTTAGTTGGAATTCTTCTATTGAGCTATGATGTAGCTCACCCTGTTTTCTAAATAAATTTTAGGTTACGAAATTTGTAGTTCACACGTAGAGTGACCAGACTACCCTGACCGAGTGAGGTAGAAGGCGAGGGGAGGACATATTCAAAGTGACGAGTTCTATCCGTAACTTTGAGTCGGTGTCGAGATGTCGTATTTTGTCCTTTTGGATTATTGTGTGCCTGGTGGCCACTTTTGTATATATTTTAGTAGGATCACTTATTTTATTATTTATGCGCTCTATTCGGAACCACTATCGGGAACCATTGTTTGGGTGATGGATGTCCATCACCAATGGTTCTTCTTGGTTCCTTTTTGAGAATGCATTTTCTTTGGTTTATATAGAATTAATTGCTTTATAATTATTGCTCTTTATGATTAAGTGCATTGATAGATGACTGACTCGATCTACCACTGCTGGGTGGTGTCTGCTTGGCTTCCGCTTTACGGGCAGACACTTATGATTTGTCCCGGGGATCATCCAGAGTATGATCCTGATGGCACGGATTTCTGGGTGCAGAAATTCGGGCTGTTACAGTTGGTATCAGAGCCTAGACGTTAGGTTGAACTACGGGTTCAGGTTGGATTGTTTTCACAATCTATGTACTGATCAATGTTGTTGTTTTCACAATGACAGACCAGTATGGGCCCTAAGTTCCGAGGAGGGCACAGTGGAGGTAGAACAGGTCAGAGAGAGATTCCTCTGAGGGATGTGCCCGAGGTCATAGGCACGTCGAGGGGCTTGGAGTTCCTCTCACAGGCAAATGCGGTTCCAGTGGGACCAAGAGGAGGTAGAAGGAGAACTGAAGAAAGGATGGAGCAGGTGTTGGAAGCATTAGCTACCAACGTCGCTCAGCAGACAGCTGCTTTAGCTCAACAGGCAGTTAGACCACCCCATCAGCCTGGTGGATTTGCGGAGTTTAGGAGAATGAGGCCTCCTAACTTCTCAGGTCAAATGGATCCTATAGAGGCAGAAGGGTGGATAGAAGAGATGGAAAAGCTCTTTGAAGTATTACAGTGTAGTGACGTGGAGAAAGTGTGTTGGGCCACTTTCAAATTGGATGGTGACGCCGGACCTTGGTGGAAGTCGGTGTCACAAAATAGACAGAGAGAGTTTCCTCACACTCCTTTGACATGGGAGGAGTTTACAGAGGTGTTTTATCACAAATACTTCCCGAAAATTGTGAGGCATCAATGGGAAGTGAAATTCATAGAGTTGAAGCAAGGCGCCATGTCAGTAAGGGACTATGGAGCGGAGTTTGATAGATTGGCTAGGTTTGCACCTCAACATGTAGCCACAGAGTTGATGAGAGCAAGGAAATTCCAACTTGGCCTGAGACAAAATTTGCAGAAAGACGTCGCCATGTGGGAAATGGAGACTTATGAGGGAGTCATGGCCAAGGCTCTTATAGCTGAGGAGGAGAACCATAAACAATTCTCTTGGAGGGACAAGCAGGCGAGAGAGAGACCATTCCAAGGGCAATCTCAGGACACAGAGCAGAACAAGAGGGCTAGATTTTCCAGACCTCCGAGATACCCTACGCACTCTCGGCCGGCGATTTCTTCAGGTCCGAGTTCATATCAGAGAGCAGCAGCGCCTACATCTTCCAGATCATTTCGACCAGCTGGATCTCCTGGTAGCGGGGCCTCAGTAACTCAGGGACCTTCAAGAGTCTCGTCCTTCACTCCGGTCGCGATATGTACAAAGTATGGGAAACCACACAAGACAGAGGACTGCAGAAGAGAGACAGGGCCATGCTTCAGGTGTGGCAAGATGGGCCACTTGGTTAGGAATTGCCTTGAGGAGAGCAAGGAACGGTCAGGATCGGTATCCACACAAAGATCATCTCGACCAGTGGTTCACGGTCGAGCTTATGCCGTCACCGCCACCGATGGTCTGACATCAAATGACGTCATTCAAGGTATGATTAGAATTCAAGAGATATGGTGTTGTTTAATATGATGAACTGGGAAAATTGGAAATATATAATTTAATTGATTCATTTTGATTATAATAGCACACATAAACCTACACATCAAGAACGTTAAAGTAATGCTGAAATTGGTATATAGGTGAGCTGAAACTGTATATGAGTTGCGACATTTGCTTCCATAGAGCACAAGCTCTGATAGACCCAGGCTCCACGCATTCGTTCGTACGGCCTCAATTTACAAAGGAATTGAGTGCCACTCCAGAACAACTAGATTTTATTACGATAAAGGTCAATTCCCACGGGTAGTGCAGTGAATGCACTCACTGTATGTAAATCAGTGATAGTGGCAGTAGATGATCATGAGACACGGGCAGATTTGATTCTGTTAGATATGAAAGGATTTGGCATCATTTTGGGAATGGACTGGCTATCTGCTTACCACGCAAGTGTGGATTGTCTTCGGAAGATGGTAGTTTTCCGCCCTCCAAAGGAGCGATCCTTTAGATTTTTCGGAGTAAAGTCTAAGGTAGCTCCGTTGATATCTGCTATTCGGGCGGAGAGGATGATGAAGAGTGGATGCAGTGGATATATAGCCTTTCTACAAGAACAACGGGAGGAGACAAATGTGATATCCGATATTCACATTGCATGCGAGTATTCCGATGTATTCCCTGAGGAATTGCCAGGACTACCGCCAGTTTGGGAGATCGAGTTTGCAATCAATTTGGTTCCAGGCACTGAACCAGTATCTAAAGCTCTGTATCGGATGGCTCCAACAGAATTGCAAGAGTTGAAAGAGCAACTACAAGAACTACTTGACAAAGGGTTTATTTGACCGAGTGTGTCCCCTTGGGGAGCACCAGTATTGTTTGTCAGAAAGAAAGATGGTTCGATGCGTCTATGCATTGACTATCGGTAGTTGAATAAGTTGACGATTAAGAATGGTTACCCGCTTCCTAGGATCGATGATCTGTTTGATCAATTGCAAGGAGCGAGGTTCTTTACGAAGATAGACTTGAGATCAGGTTTCCATCAATTACGAGTCAAGGCCGAAGATGTGGAGAAGACGGCGTTCAGGACCAGGTATGGACACTATGAATTCCTAGTTATGCCATTTGGATTGACGAATGCACCCGCATTGTTTATGGACCTGATGAATCGTGTGTTTAAACCACACTTGGACAAGTCAGTGGTTGTTTTTGTGGACGACATCCTTGTCTATTCTAAGACGAAGGAGGAACATGAAAAGCATCTACATGTAGTCTTGCAGATCCTCAGAGAACACAAATTATACGCAAAGCTTCGAAGTGTGAATTTTGGTTGAACTGTGAGTTTCGGGCCATATTGTCTCCGCCATAAGGGTATAAATCAGAGACAAATAAAGATCGGTTGCCGTGAACTGGGAATAACCTAAGACAGTGACAGAGGTCCGTAGTTTCCTTGGTTTGGCAGGATACTACAGGCGATTCGTAGAGGGTTTCTCTAAGCTATCAAGTCCGCTTACTCAGCTCACTAAGAAAAATGCTAAATTTGATTGGACTGAACAATGCGAGAAAAGTTTTCAGGAATTGAAGACACGTTTGACTACAGCACCAGTGCTAGCTATACCTTCTGGTAGAGGAGGCTTGGCTATCTACAGTGATGCATTGTATAGTGGTTTGGGTTGTGTTCTCAACCAACATAAGAAGGTTATCGCATATGGCTCTAGACAACTTAAGGAACA
Organism: Chloranthus sessilifolius; assembly: GCA_021018995.1. NCBI lineage: Eukaryota > Viridiplantae > Streptophyta > Magnoliopsida > Chloranthales > Chloranthaceae > Chloranthus > Chloranthus sessilifolius. The sequence continues at coordinate 33,071,141 of CM037586.1, forward strand.
TGAGAGAAACTACCCGACTCATGATCTAGAATTGGCGACGGTGATCTTTGCTTTGAAGATTTGGAGGCACTACTTATACGGCGAAACGTTTGATATCTACACCAACCACAAAAGCCTTAAATATTTGTTTACTCAAAAGGATTTGAATATGCGACAACGCAGATGGATGGAGTTCTTGAAAGACTACGATTGTTCCATCCAGTATCACCCTGGAAAGGCCAATGTTGTGCCAAATGCTTTGAGCAAAAAGTCGTCAGCTCAGTTGGCACATCTTATCACCCGAGTACAAAGCTGGCATCTACTTGAGGACCTGGCCTTATGTGATACGCTGATTGATGTTAGAGGTTCAGGGACACTGATGGCTACCATTGTGTTACGCCCCACATTGTTTGACAATGTACGTAAGCTCCAGATGATTGACGATGATCTTATGACAATTAGAAGGGATGTGATCAACGGGATCAGACCTAATTTTACCATCAAGGATGATGGCACTTTGCTATTTCGAGATCGGATATGCATACTGGATACAAAGGACCTAAAAGACACAATTTTAGAAGAGGCGCATAAGTCTACATACGCTATACATCCTGGGAGTACCAAGATGTACCAAGATCTCAAGCGAAGTTTTTGGTGGAGAGGATTAAAGAAGGATGTGGCGGATTATGTTTCTAGGTGTTTGGTCTGTCAGCAGGTGAAAGTGGACCATCAGAATCCAGCGGGTTTGTTGCAACCATTACCAGTGCCAGAGTGGAAATGGGAGGCCATTTCTATAGACTTTATACTAGGATTGCAAAGCACATTAAGAAAGAATAATGCCATTTGGGTTATTGTAGACAGACTGACGAAATCTACACATTTTCTACTGTATCGGACTACATTTACAGCAAATAAATTAGCCGAGCTGTACATGAAAGAAATAGTTCGATTACCACAAGATCGTGATAGAGATCCGCTATATACATCGCAGTTTTGACGACGATTCCAGGAAGGCATGGGTACTAAATTGGAGTTCAGCTCAGCATTTCATCCTCAGACAGATGGGCAGACTGAGAGAGTGAACCAAATTATAGAGGATATGTTGCATGCGTGTATGCTGGACTTTCATGGTTTATGGGATCAACACTTGCCTCTGATCGAGTTCGCCATAATAACGCTTATCGATCAAGTATTGGGATGGCGCTTTTATGAAGCCTTATATGGACGCAAATTTCCATTGAATTGGGAAGAAGTCGGCAAAAGCTTGTCTTAGGACCGAGATGTGAGACGGTTAGGGTGATTCGCGAAAGATTGAGGATGGCCCAAAGCCGTCAAAAGAGCTATACGGATCTTCATCGGACGCAAGTGGAGTTTCAGGTATAACCAAATACGTCAGACGATACGTATGCCCATAGTTAAATTAAATCACTAGAGAATTAACACTTGTTTTCAGGTTGGAGACAAGGTGTTTGTGAAGATTTCGCCAACCAAGGGTGTCATGCATTTTGGGAAACGCGGAAAGTTGAGTCCTCGATACATCGGACCATTTGAGGTACTCGGACGGGTGGGCGAAGTGGCTTATCGGATTGCCTTGCCACCACAGTTGGCAAGTATGCATAACGTCTTTCACGTGTCCATGCTACGCCATTACGTACGCGATCCGACGCACGTCTTGGATTACCAACCAATGGAGCTTCTGGAGGATATGACGGTGATTGAAGAACCGATTGCTATTTTGGATCGTCGTGATCAAGTCCTACGGACTAAGTTGATTCCACTGGTACTAGTCAAGTGGAGAAATCATTCGAACACTGAAGCTACTTGGGAACGCGCAACCAAAATCCGCGAACAATACCCACATTTGTTTGCCCAATGAGAAAGGTAAATTCTTAATTATTTCGCTTAAAGGTTCGTCACATTAATTAGGTCGTTGTGCGTGAGCATGCATCATTTACTCGATGAATCTTCTTTTAGGGGTGCTCTGTATGATGTGCATGTATCATTAGTTTCGAAGTTTGGACTATTAGCTGTTGGAAAAGCTGACTGTTACAATATAGCCTCACAGATATCATTGATCGATCAACAATGAAGGCATTGATCGATCAATTTCATGAGTGATCGATCAACAAAAGCAGTGATCGATCAATGACAGTGAAGGATTTCACTCAAATGGTAGGCTGGTGATCGATCAATAACGGTATTGATCGATCAATAGTGGTTCAAGTGATCGATCAACAAGGGTTAGTGATCGATCAACTTTGCATTAGAAAGAAAGCATTGATCGATCAACATTGGTAGTGATCGATCAATAAGAGCATCAGTGATCGATCAACAAAGGCTTGTGATCGATCAATGCATTGATTTAGGGCTTAAAGATGCTTCATTGATCGATCAACAAAAGCAGTGATCGATCAATCCTGGGGTTTAAATTAAAGATTGGGGATTTCGAACGGTCATTTGCACGAAGCTCCCATAGTGATCGATCAAGGGTTTGGAATTCCAACCGTTCAACCGTCTTCCCCACTCTTCTCCGGCCATTTCCGTCCTTTCTCCGGCTTGATTCGAGTGGACTTTGCTCCATTCATTCGGTAAATCTCTCGTTCCATTTAATTTGATCTCTCTTTTCATATTTTTGGCCAAGTTAGACCATGGGACCTCGCACGAAGAACGCTTCGCGTAAGGTACCCACGTCTCGGGCTCGTACTCCGGTACCGCCCACCGTTTCCATTCCCTCGCCAACCGTGCCACCCATGGCACCGGTTTCGACCACTGTTCCAACTGTTCCTGCACCCGTTCCGCTCCCCATCGAGCGTGAAATCCCCAAAACGTGGTGGGATTCCAAGACCTTCCTACCCGAATACGCTTTTGCTTCCTCACTCTACGAGGACCGACCCGAGATGGCTTGGGCCAAGGGTTATATCCAAAAGCTCGGGTTAAAACCCTTGCTTGAACCCTTCCACGACCATTATTGCCCACGCCTCGTGAGGCTTTTCTTTCAAAACCTACGATGGGGTGATAGTCACCATCGGCTTGTCATGACCATCGATGGTCTTGATTACAAATTCAAGCATTTCCATGTCGCGGCGGCACTTCAATGCTCGTCCGCTTATATCGAGACATGTGGCCTTGATGCCCCGTACATCAAGGAGGTTTCCTAGGTCGATGTAGTCACTAAGATGACCCAAGGCCAACACGGGAGGGGCCAATCCATATCTAGGGCCCAACTACCCGATCGACTGTGGATGCTTGATACGTATATCAAGTGTGCACTAAACCCCTTTTTGCACAAGTCCTCGCGGACTGGAGTAGTGCAATAGGCACTATTCTCTGCCTATGAGAACCGTTGGTTCTCTATAGCAGATTTGGTCATTGAGGGCATCATCAATGCCAATGATCTTATGTCTGAGAAGGTGAAGTCCGGGGTTAAGAAACAGATCTCCTATGCCCGCCTCATCACCAAGCTAGTAGAGCAGTATGCCGCTCTACGCGAGGCCTACACTTTGGCTCCTCACGAGCCACGCTTGGTCGACAACACCAAGGTCTTTCAGCTGAAAGACTGGACCAAGAGTTACAACCTGTTAGTGAGACGGCTTCCCGAGGAGGAGGAGGGCGCAGCCGAGCCCATTCCGCCTCATCGTCAGCCGAGGGTTCGGGCCCCCGAGCCTACATCCGGAGAGGAGAGACCCCACGTGATCCACCACCTCCATCTCCAACTCCACACCCCACCACCTTCCTCCGACGACGTTGCCGCGATGCTTCGGGAGCTGGTGGAGGGCATCCGCCGTATCCATGAGAGGCTGGATGGCATGGAGGCATTCCAGCGACAGATGCATCGTCGTCTGGATTACCACGAAGGGATGCATGAGCTGGTCATCCAAAGACAGATGCCACCACGCCCACGCCGATGATCGCCCACGCCGCACAAGACGTGGTGGACCCGCGACTTCGCCACCACCGCCTCATCCCCGCAGACCTACACCTGACGAGGTCGGTCCGTCCGATGTCCCCATAGGTATTACTATGCTCCTATATGTTGTTCTTATATTACTTATATATCTGTATCTAAGTTACTCTGCTTATCATATAAATTCGGTTTCGCATGTTTATTTATCTCTACATGGTACGTTGACTGCATGCTATGTCGACTGCCTGACTCTACATTTCATTTGTCTGTTTGTTTTAAAACCAACTATTGCCTGACCGCACCTCTTAGACATTTTCGAGGACGAAAATTCCTAAGGGGGGGATAATGTAACAACCCTGAAATCTAGAACACGAACCTAACTGTTTCGATCTACGTGCTCGGCACTGAAATTGAGACCGATTTAAAAATTAAGAATTAATATTAGTTGAGATAAGGTTGCACCATGGTTAAAGGTGTAAAGGGCACGCGCTGTCAGAGCGACGTGCTCGTGCTCCACACCGGAACATAAACTAAGGAAAGAAATATCGCATTTATTAGCTTATAAGAGAAGGAAGGAGACCTAGAGAGAGTTCTTCTTCTTCCTTCTTCCCTTGCTCTAGAATCGAAATCAGAGTTAGGTTGGTCTGTGAGAGTGTTCTTTGAGAAAACGGGGTTAGTGGTACCCGGGGTCCTACATTGTCCGAGATAGAGGATGGAGAGATGAAATAGGACACTCCACAACTAGTCTAAGAGTGTGTACGGTCTTAAGGGTTGAAAGGGAACTGGGCATCAGCTTATCCGAGTCGTAGCGACGATAAACTCCGAGAGCTAGATCCGAAACCCTCATTCGAATCGATTTGTCGAAACCACGTAAGGGCCCAAACAAAGGTGAGTCTGTGTATTTTAATAGGGGCAAATGAGATGCCCAGGTATGGGCATTGATGTTGTGATAATGGTTGTTGAGAACCATTAAAGAGAAATAGGAAAAGTAGGGTTGGAGATGAACTCCATTAATGACAGAGTTCCTGTCATTATTGATCGATCAATGAGTGTATTGATCGATCAATAATGAAAGGTGATCGATCAATAAGGTGTATTGATCGATCAATTGGCTTGTTGCAGGGTGAGAGCTAAGAGGGTGGTGATCGATCAATAAGAGGTATTGATCGATCAACAAAGAGTATTGATCGATCAACAAGAGTGGTGATCGATCAATCACCCCTGTTTTGTTCTGTTTTGGTTTATGGGTTAAACACCACCGGACATGGTGCCGAGTAACTTTCTGACATCCCTAACACTTAAAGGACTATGCTTATAATCTAGGATCAAACCCTAATACCTTGAAAAAGCTTTGGATTGGCTTAGAAGATAAAGTGACCTGAGGTAAGGGAAAACCAACCTAAACTGCTTTTGAGTATGATTTCATGTTTATTTTATATTTGTGCCCTGATCTCTGTTTTTAACAAGCATGTACGCATATCATAAATTCCTGCTATCTTGATTTCTGTTTCCTGATTTGTGTCCTGAAATCTGCTATCTGATCTGTGAGGTATATATATATGTATGTGATTTGATGATTTAAACCGGTATATCCGATGTTCGCACACTTGCACTCAATGCACCAGATGAGGCATTGTTGCACTTTCAAAATTGTTCATGTGAACGACGATTGGTTGGGGTTTCCTATCGGACATTCCTGTTTACTCCATGCTATATAATCACAGGAGTTTCTTAAGTTAAATACACACAATTTAAGTACTCTGATAATATATTTGCATAACATCTGATTTCTTGCATAAAATCTCAGCTTTTAGTTTGATTCGTCATGATTATACGTTCCTGATTTGATTTCTGTTATGAGATAGCATGATCTGCATATTCAATTCGTTTAGTTGGAATTCTTCTATTGAGCTATGATGTAGCTCACCTCGCTTTTCTAAATAAATTTTAGGTTCGAGGTGTAGTTCCCTGAGAGTGACCCACTACACCAAATGGAGGCCGAGGCGTAAGACGAGAGATGTATATTCAAAGTGACGTTCTATCCGTAGTCTGCACCGTGTCGATGTAATCTTGTATTTTGTCCTTTTGGATTATTGTGTGCCTGGTGGCCACTTTTGTATATATTTTAGTAGGATCACTTATTTTATTATTTATGCGCTCTATTCGGAATCACTATCGGGAACCATTGTTTGGGTGATGGATGTCCATTACCAATGGTTCTTCTTGGTTCCTTTTTAAGAATGCATTTTCTTTGGTTTATATAGAATTAATTGCTTTATAATTATTGCTCTTTATGATTAAGTGCATTGATAGATGACTCGATCTACATTTCTTTGGGTGGTGTGCTGCAGCTTCCGCTACGCGGACACTTATGATTTATCCCGGATCATCCGAGTATGATCCGATGGCACGGATTTGTGAAATTGAGACATTATGACAATGGAGATCGTTTATTGTCCCAACCTTTCATACGATGGATCTTGAGATCACGGTGGCACTATTAGATGGTTGACTGCATTGAATCGAACGATGGAGATCATTTATCGTCCCAACCTTTCACATGATGTATCTTGAGATCATGGTGGCACCATCAGACAGTTGACTGCATTGAATTAGACGATTGAGGTCGTTTATCGTCCCAACCATTCACACGATGGATCTTGAGATCATGGTGGCAACATCAGACGGTTAATTGCATTGAATCGGACGATGAGATTATTTATCGTCCCAACCTTTCACACGATGGATCTTGAGATCATGGTGGCACCATCAGATGGTTGATTTTTATTTCATGTGGTACACACCCAAAAAAAAAACCTTAAAATTAATTTTAACCATATACGTGATGTTAAGGTCACTTTTCTGAGATTTGTGCCACGAAATAAAACACTAATCTTGTAATGGTATGCCTAAACGATCTCCATCGTCTTATTCAATGCAATAAATGTGTTCTTTTCAAGAATAATTGCATCGTTTGCCACAAATCCTCCATTGTTTGAGTATTCGTCCAAACGTTGGCATGCTTTAATGGGGGAATCACCCATCTGATGAGTCTTGAATCTAATGGGTGAATGAAGGGCCTTTTAGAAGAGTAGAATCTTTAAGTTCACCCACGCTGAAACACGTTGATTGAATTGAATCGAACGATGGAGATCATTTATCCTCCCAATCTTTCACATGATGGATCTTGAGATCATGATCGTATCATCAGACGGTCAGGGTTTTATTTCACGTGACACATCTCAGAAAAGTGACCTTAACATCACGTGCATGCTTAAAATTGATATTAAGGTCACTTTTAGGAGTGTGTACCACATGAAATAAAAAGTTGACCGTCTGATGGTACACCCATGATCTAAAGATCGATCTCATGAAAGATTGGGACGATAAAAAATCTCCATCGTTTGATTCAATGCAGTTTATGTGTTTCAGCGTGGGTGAACGCAAAGATTCTGTGGGTGGATTTAAAGGTACTCCTTTTAGAATAGTGGTAAATTATAATGGCATGACTTGTAAATAAAGGTGAATGAAGGGTCTTTTAGAATGGTGATAAACTTTAATGGCATGACTTGTAAATATAGATGAATAAAGGGTCTTTTAGAATGGTGGTATTTTTAAAATATTGGTTTCATTAAGGCAAAATAGGCTTTCCGTCCATAAACTCACAGCTAGTTAACGGCAAGGGGTTATATGAAACAGAAATACAAAAGTAGGGGCTGCAGAATAAAAACCCATAACTCAAGGGTTTTTTTATAATATTAGTATAACACGGGGGGTATATGCAAAAAACCCAAAATAGTTTATGTCATATTTTGTAATACCAAAAAGGGTTTTTTGCAAATATCCCCCTGAGTTATGTTGATATTACAAATAGCCCCCCAATTATAGCTATTTGCTTTAAACCCCCAAGTTAGAATTTTGGTGTTTATAAAACACCCTCTTTAACGGATGCTACTTTAAATGGTTAATCAGCTGTTAAAGAATAGCCTAAATACCATATTTATCCTTTTTAAAATTAAATTACTAAATTGCCACCCTCTACCCGTGGTAAGAGTAATTTTAAATCCACCCCTCCACTTACAAAAAAGAATAGTTTTAAATCCACCCACCAAATATTTGAGTTCACCCATGCTGAAAAACATTGACTGCATTGAATCGGACGATGGAGATTGTTTACCGTCCCAACCTTTCACATAATGGATCTTGAGATCACGGTGGCACTATTAGACGATTGACTGCATTGAATCGGACGATAGAGATCATTTATCGTCCCAACCTTTCACACGATATATCTTGAGATCATGGTGGCACCATCAGACAGTTGACTACATTGAATTGGACGATGGAGGTCGTTTATCGTCCCAACCATTCACACGATGGATCTTGAGATCATGGTGGCACCATCGACGTTGGTTGCATTGAATCGAATGATGGAGATTGTTTATCTTCCCAACCTTTCACACGATGGATCTTGAGATCATGGTGGCACCATCAGATGGTTGATTTTTTATTATATATGGTACACACAAGATAAATGACCTTAAAATTAATATGCGTGATGTTAAGGTCACTTTTATGAAATGTGTGCCACGAAATAGAACACTGATCGTCTAATGGTATGCCTAAACGATCTCCATCGTCTTATTCAATGCAATCAATGTGTTATAGCGTGAACTTAAAGATTCAGTGGATGGAAGCAGACGCGGTTAGACAATCCAATGCTTAAAAATAGGTCTTGAATCATATAGGAAATTAGAGGGACGAGTATTTTGAGTGGAACACGTAGATTGAAGGTTTTCTTTTCAAGAATAATTGCATCGTTTGCCACATATCCTCCATTGGTTGAGTATTCGTTCAAAAGTTGGCATGCTTTAATGGGGGAATCACCCATCTGATGAGTTTTAAATCTAATGGGTGAATGACGGGCCTTTTAGAAGAGTACCTTTAAATCCACTCACTGAATCTTTAAGTTCACCCATGTTGAAACACGTTGATTGAATTGAATCGAACAATAGAGATCATTTATCCTCCCAATCTTTCACATGATGGATCTTGAGATCATGATCGTACCATCAGACGGTCAGTATTTTATTTCACATGGCACACATCTCAAAAAAGTGACTTTAACATCACATGCATGCTTAAAATTGATATTAAGGTCACTTTTAGGGGTGTGTACCACATGAAATAAAAAGTCGACCGTCTGATGGTACACCCATGATCTAAAGATCGATTTCATGAAAGATTGGGACGATAAAAAATCTCCATCGTTTGATTCAATACAGTTGATGTGTTTCAGCGTGGGTGAACACAAAGATTTTGTGGGTGGATTTAAAGGTACTCCTTTAGAATAGTGGTAAATTATAATGGTATGACTTGTAAATAAAGGTGAATGAAGGGCCTTTTAGAATGGTGATAAACTTCAATGGCATGACTTGTAAATATAGATGAATAAAGGGCCTTTTAGAATGGTGGTATTTTTAAAATATTGGTTTCATTAAGGGCAAAATAGGCTTTCCGTCCATAAACACACGGCTAGTTAATGGTAGGGGGTTATATGAAACAGAAACAGAAAAATAGGGGCTGCAGAATAAATACCCATAACTCAGGGGGTTTCGTATATGCAAAAAACCCTACCAAAAATACTCTTAACTCCTCCCTAAAGTATAGAATCCCTTTTCCAATGAGAATACGTAAATAATGGTATCCAAATAAATTCTCTTTCCTTCCTTATTTTTAGCTTTTTCAAATAAGCCCACAAATTTAAGAGAATTAACAATTTTGTCATAAAAGTTCTCTTTCCTAATGTCTTCAAAGAAACCTACAAAGTTAAGAAAATTAACAACTTTGCCATAAAAGTTATCTTTTCTAGCACTTTTAAAGAAACCCACAAAGTTAAGAGAATTAACAATTTTGCCATATAATATTTGACTTGCTTTGATATCAAATTCCCTTATGTGGAAGATTGGGCAGAAAAACGATCTCCATCAACTAATACAAAGAGTCGATGGTTTTTTGCATAGATGCCCTCTAAGATTTCATGGGTGTTAAGTGATGAGCAGTGAAATATGATAATATTTCTCCCCTAGATACCTATATTTAGCTATCCGATGAAGGCTGTCTGATAAGAATTATTAGATTTGAAGTGTTTCAGGTAAATACAAGCCAAGTGCAGAAAACAGCCCAAGAATTCTAAAAATAATATCAAAACACTGTAACTTTGGGTCATCGAGAACTTGGTGAGACTTACAGATCAATTTGGACCTTCTAAATGGCTGAATTATGAACTTGTCAAAACACAAAAGTTGTAGAGCTTTCTGTCAGCTTTCTAACGGCGTAATAATCGCCTCAATCCGAGTTCAGGACAGAAAGTTATGGCCAAAATACTGAAGCAGTGTCTGATGCAAAGTTCGGCGGGAATTCACGAAAATCTGGGAGGTCGATGCATCGACCCTATTGGGTCAATCAATCGACTCTAAATTTTCGAGTTGGAACACCTCTGCGGCTGGGAAACTTTAGCTCTATTTAAAGCGGATCAAACACTTCGAAAGGAGGAGGAGGAAAAAGAGGAGGAATTAGAGATAGGAATTAGAGATAGATAATTAGAGAGTTAGTTTTGGCTTTTCTTCTTTTAGAGTTTTTGGAGAGAATTTTTTAGAAGATTATTATTCATTATTATTTTTTTTTATTTTAGACTACTCTTGGCATCTTTTCAAGAGTTCTTCTTTCTCCTTCTTCTAGGGTTCCATCTGGGTAGATTGTACCTAGGATTTGCATTATTTTTCCTTTACGTTCATGAAAGCATAGATTGTATTTAGGAAAAAGCATTGTAAACAAAGATCTTTTGGAAGAAATAAAAAGAGGAATGACTTTAAATGAACAAGGAGATCATACACCAAAGATGAGCGGCTAAATCAGTTGATCGGGGAAGATGCGATCCCCAGATAAGTACCCACATTTATGATTAATACTATAGTCTAATTATTATCATCATGGAATCGTTTTGCTAAAAGTTTGTGTTATTGAAAATATATTGAATGCTTGTTATGATCGTTGATGGCGCGTCTATAATCGCTAGATCTGGACCTGCAGACTGATCTAGGCTGCAGAGCGATTATGTATTTACTGTTATGATCTAAACATCATGAGATACGCTATACTTCTTACATGACTCATACCGCAATTATAGGCTGAGTCATTGTTTTTCAAAAGGGTATGCCGGATTGATGATCATATTTTATTTCGAATCATTTTTTTTATAGATGAATGATGGTGTGAATGATGCTTTAATAAAATTGTGGGTTTTAATGGTAGAAAAGGGGTACAAATCTAGGGTAGCATATTCCTTGATCATATTTAATTATTGTTTTTAGATTCATTGGTAATTAGTTGTTTAGATTAATTTATTTTTCTGCATTTACGAAAAGTGTGATAAATTTTGGTAAAATTGAATCTGCCATTTGGTACTTCCTTAGGGACGTTTTTAAATCTCTGAAAAAATTAATTAAAATTCACATTTCCCTGTGGGTTCGACACCTTTGTTCTTGCCATACTGCAATGGATCTTGTGCACTTGTAAGGGTTACATTTAAAATCGACCAAGTTTTTTGCGCCGCTGCCGGGGAGATCGGCGAAATTTTGATTAATTCGGTTAGGAATTTTTTGTGTTTTGATTAAAAAAAAAAAAAAAAAAAATCAATTTTTAGATTTTTGCTTTGCAAAATCTTCTTTCCCTTATTTTTCTCTCTTAGGTAAGTATTTTTTTTAGGAGTCTTTTAAGAAGTTGAGATTTTTAGGCTTTTTATTTTAGATTTTGTAGGAGTCTTTTTAGGAAGTATAGATTTTTAGGATACCTTCCTTAGAAAATTTATGAATATTTTATTCTTTCCCTTATTTTTCTCCTTTAGATAAGATTTTGTAGGATTGCCATTATGTTTAAAATTTAATTTTTTTAATTTTAATTTTTGAAATTCGGATTTTAAAAAAAAAACAAAAAAAAAAAACTAATATTTAGATTTTTAATTTGTAAAATCTTCTTTCTCTTATTTTTCTCTCTTAGGTAAGTTTTTGTGGGACTCTTTTAGGAAGTTTAAGTTTTTAGGACTTCTTATTTTAGGAGGATTCTTTTTCCTTATTTTTCTCTTTTAGATATTCTAGGATTTTCTAAAATTAGTTATTAATTTTTTTTAGGAAGTTTATAAATTTAGGATACCTTCCTTAGGAAATTTAGGAATCTTTTATTCTTTCCCTTATCTTTCTCTTTTAGATAAGATTTTGTAGGATTGCCATTAGGTTTAAAATTTAATTTTTTAATTTAAATTTTTGAAATTCGGATTTAAAAAAAAAAAAAAAAAATTTCTTTATTTTCAATTCGAATTTTAATTTTAATTAAAAAAATTTTATTTTAAATTCGATTTTTAATTTTAATTAAAAAAAAAAATTTTAATTTAATTTAAATTCGAATTTTAATTTAAAATAAAAAAAAATAATAAAAAAAAATAAATTTGTGCGCTTGTGTCAATCGATTGAAAATCTTTGCTTTAATCGATTGAAACTGAATATTTTGAGTTTGTTGTGGATTCATCAATCTTTGTTGTGAGTGTTGGTGCATGAGCTTTACTTGATCTCATCACCCACATCTGCAACCGTTTAATCTTGAGATCAAAAGATCTTGTAGAGAGAATCGTAGAATTCAAAGGAATCAGTATCATCATACTGATACCATGGCTGATCAAAGGCAAGAAATGAATGGGAACAACCAGAATATCAATAATGGCAATAATGAAAATAATGAAAATGATGGGAATAACAATTACAATGAGGGCCCTAGAACACTCGAATATTATAATGATCCTGGTTTTTACGAGGATCAGGAATGTATAATGCATGATCCCATTCCAGGAATCCACTATGAATTCAAATCAGCGATGATCCAAATGCTACCAATTTTTCATGGGTTAGCAAATGAAAATCCGCACGTTCATCTAAATAAATTCACTGGGGTATGCAAAATGTTCAGAGTCCACAATGTACTGATGAGATAGCTAAACTCCGACTCTTTCCTTTCTCTTTAAGGGACAAGGCAAAAACGTGGTTTTATTCCTTAGAACCGCAGTCTATTCAGAGTTGGGCAGAGCTACACCGTCAGTTTCTTAAAAAATATTTTCCCATGACCAAAGCCATTGAGTTGCGTCAGAAGATTTAATTCTTTTCCCAACAACCTACTGAAACATTCCATGAATGTTGGGAACGTTTTAAGGAATTGATTAAGAGTTGTCCAAATCATCAGGTTCCAAGGTGGCAATAGGTCCAAAGTTTTTATAATGGACTGATTCCTGAAGAGAGACGCATGGTTGATGCATCGTGTGGTGGATCATGTGCCACAAAAGAAGCTGATGAATTGTGGGCATTGTTTGAGAAGTTATACCAAACTTCGATACAAAGTGAAACACTGGGGCGAACTAACTTGGATTTGGCATCTAAATCTCATTGTTGACAAGAGATGGATTGTATAATGTCAAAAATAATACCTCTGATCTATCGACAAAGGTTGATATGTTGTCCAAGCAAATGAATATGTTGTTAGCTGCGACCAAGCAAGCTAAAGCTCTTGTCACCCCCACTGTGTGTTCAATTTGTGACCACCCAGGTCACATGGTTAATGAGTGCCCCACTACCTTGTTATTATTCCCTGATGAACCTACTCCTCAAGAGGAGGTGAATCTGACTCAATCTTATCAACGGCAGGGTAGAAACATATACTCCAATACCTATAACCCGGAATGGAAAAATCACCCCAACTTAGGATGGGGTGGTTCGAACCAAACTGGTCAGGTAAATCAGCAGTACAGAGCCAACACAATGGGTGGACAATAAAATTTTTGCCCACAACAGAATCCCACTACCCAGCAGAATTCTAATTTCCAGCAGAACCCTCCTTATTACCATCCAAATTCCGATTACTGAAAAAATTAGAATTTTAATCAACCTCAGGCTACCGTTTCTAGAGATTCTGATTTAGAGGAAAAGGTGATGCGAAGCATGCATGCTTTCCAACAGATGATGATAGATCAATTCAGTCAACTGACAAATCAGCTGAGTCAACGAGAGGAAGGTAGGCTCCCTAGCCAACCCGTCAACAATCCTCGAGGTCAAGCACCACCTGATGCAGGACCATCGAATAGTCAACAATTGAAAGTTGTTACGGTGCTGAGAAGTGGAAGAGAAGTTGATAATCAAGTAGAAATGCCTGTGGAATCTGATCAGGAAAAAGAGGAAGCAAGAGAAGCAGCAAAAGAGAAAGAAAACAAATCAGAGAAAAGAACAGAGAAAGAGAAAAGAAAAGAGAAAGAGAAAGAGCAAAGAAGAGAGAAGAGGAAAGAAAAAGTAATCGAGGATGAGTCTCCCTCAACTGTCCAACTAGAACATGAACAAGAATCAAAAATGGAACCTGCACCTTATGTCCCAAGGGCACCATTCCCTCAATGCCTAACTCCTCCATCTAGAATGGGAAAGGGACCAGCAAAAATGGAAGAAATTTTCGAAACATTCAAGCAAGTAAAGATAAATCTTCCATTGCTTGAAACAATCAAACAAGTGTCTGAGTATGCAAAATTTTTCAAAGATTTATGCACTCGTAAGCGAAAGGCGCGACTCATATTTCCAAGAAAGTGTTCATGACTAATCAAGTCGGGTTCAATATTACAATTGAAACTGAAAGACCCTGGAGTTCCAACTGTTCCATGTGTCATTGGTGGGCAACCAATTGGAAAAGCGCTATTGGATTTGAGAGCAAGTGTGAATCTAATCTGATACTCAATATACGAGAAACTCGGATTGGGTGAATTGCAACCCACGACGGTCACACTCCAACTGGCTGATAGGTCAGAAAGAAGACCTAGGGAAATTATCAAGGATTTTTTTGTTGGAATAGACAAGTTTGTCTTTCCAGTAGACTTTGTTGTTTTAGACATGGAACCACCTGTTAAATCAATTAATCAAGTCCCCATCATCCTTGGACGTCCGTTTCTCGCCACTACAAACGCTTGCATTAATTGTCGAACGGGAGTCATGGACGTTTCTTTTGGGAAGATGAAAGTCAAATTGAACATATTTCATGCGATGAACCATTTCCCTAACGAGGATGAGGTCGAATGTTTTTACATCGATCAGATGGACGAAGTGGTGGATGAAGCATTACCATCAATGCTCACTAAAGAAGAATTTGAAACCGCTTTGTTGGCCATCTATGAAGAAAAAGGATCTGAAAGGAAGCAGTCCGAAGAGACAAGGTTGAGTTTATCATGTCCATATGATAACTTATGTGAAGTTGTGACTAAGATAGAACCGTTACCCATTGAAGTAAAAGTTGAACCGACTCCATCAATTGAGGAGCCACCAACTGTGGAATTGAAACAGTTGCCTGAATCGCTCAAATACGCTCGGGGCCACGAAACGCTTCGGTGATAATTTCATCCACGTTGTCTGAAGAACAAGAGCATGACCTGTTGAAAGTGCTTCTAGATCACAAGCAGGCTATCGGATGGACTCTAGCTGATTTAAAAGGGATTGACCCATCAGTATGTATGCACAAAACACATCTGAAAGATGAGAGTAAACCATCGAGAGAACCGCAGAGGCGACTTAATCCGAACATGTAAGAAATCGTTTTAAAGGAAATCATTAAATTACTCGATGCTGGAATCATCTATCCGATTTCTGATAGTGAATGGGTTAGTCCAGCCCAAATTGTCTCAAAAAAGTTCGGAATCACTGTGAAAGAAACTGCGAAAGGAGAATTGTTGCCTACTCATGAAACTACTGGGTGGCGTGTCTGCATTGATTATAGAAAATTAAACATAGCTACCAGAAAGGATCATTTTCCCCTTCCGTTCATCGATCAAATCCTCGAGAAGTTAGCAGGGCAAGAGTTTTATTGCTTTCTTGATGGTTATTCGGGATACAATCAAGTGCCCGTTTTTCCACCTGATCAAGAGAAACGACATTCACATGCCCGTACGGTACTTTTGCATATCGAAGGATGCCGTTTGGCTTATGTAATGCACCTGCTACTTTCCAACGATGTATGTTGGCCATATTTTCGGATGTGATTGACAAGTTCATCGAGGTGTTCATGGACGACTTCTCGGTTTTTGGGAAAACGTTTGGTTCTTGTTTGAATCTCCTCGCACAAGTTTTACAACGTTGTGTGGATTCTAAACTTGTTCTTAGCTGGGAGAAGAGCCATTTTATGGTTCAACAAGGAATTGTTCTGGGGCATATTGTTTCCAAGAAACGAATTGAAGTGGATAAGGCCAAAGTCGACCTAATTGCCAATTTGCCCCCACCAAAGAGTGTTCGCCAAATTCAATCATTTTTGGGGCATGCTGGATTTTATAGGCGATTCATTAAGGATTTCAGCAAGGTGGCTAAACCTTTATGTACCTTGCTTGGTAAAGATGTCCCTTTTGAATTTGATGAGCATTGCATGAAATCATTTCTGAAGCTGTGTGAACTCTTATCAACTGCACCAATAATCCAACCATCGGATTATTCTCTCCCATTCGAACTCATGTGTGATGCATCTGATTACGCTATCGGAGCTATTTTAGGGCAAAGGGTGAACAAATTACCTCATGTAATTTATTATGCCAGTAAGACGTTGATCGATGCACAGCTTAACTACACCACCACTGAGAAAGAACTATTAGCTGTGGTGTATGCTCTGGATAAATTTTGTTCTTATCTGCTTGGATCAAAAATAGCGGTCTTTTCTGACCACTCTGCATTGAAATATTTGTTGGCAAAGAAGGATGCCAAACCACGATTGATCCGCTGGATTCTGCTACTTCAAGAGTTTAATTTCGAAATCAAGGATAAAAAGGGAGTCGAGAATGTTGTGGCTGATCACGTGTCTCGCATTTTGCTTGAAGAATTGGTTACACCTGAACCTATCCGGGACACTTTTCCGGATGAGAAATTAATGGCAATTGACGCGACCGCTACGAAAGTTCCTTGGTTTGCCAATATCGTGAATTATTTGGTCACGGGCAAAATCCCTACTGAATGGGGAAAGAATGATAAGAACCTCTTTTTCTCCCAGATCAAATACTATTTTTGGGATGAACCACATTTGTTCAAGATTTGTTCAGATCAAATCATCAGGAGATGTGTACCAATGAGAAGAGCAACTAAGCGTTCTCGATTTACGCCATCTTTGGAGCTGTGGAGGCCATTTTGGAGAGAAGACCGCAGAAAAATTCTTCAAAGCGGATTTCTTGGCCCTCCATCTTCGTGACTTGCTCAATTTTGCAAAGAATGCCAAAGATGTCGACTTGGAAATATTTTAAACGGAATATAATGCCCTTAACCCGATTTTGATTGTTGAAATTTTTTATGTTTAGGGGATTGACTTCATGGGTCCTTTTCCCCCATCTTTTGGGTATTCATACATTCTCGTAGCAGTTGACTACGTTTCCAAATGGATTGAAGCTGTGGCAACCCGTTCAAATGATCACAAAGTGGTGGTCAAATTTCTGAAGGAAAATGTCTTTAATAGATTCGGGTTTTCACGTGCGATCATTAGTGATGGCGGTTTCTCAAGAACCGCCATTTTGCTACTTTAATGAAGAAATACGGCGTCACCCACAAGGTTGCAACGTCGTATCACCCGCAAACTAGTGGTCAGGTGGAAGTGTCGAACCGAGAGATTAAACGAATTTTAGAAAAGACGGTACGATCGGATAGAAGAGACTGGTCAAATCGGCTCTCTGATGCTCTGTGGGCCTATCGTACCGCCTTCAAGACACCAATTGGAATGTCTCCGTTCAGAATTGTCTACGGGAAAGCATGCCATCTTCCTGTTGAATTGGAGCATAAAGCATTTTGGGCCATCAAAAGATTAAATTTCGATATGCAAGCAGCAGAGATCAAATCGAAGGCTACAGCTAAGTGAATTGGAAGAGCTACGCTATGATGCGTATGAAAACTCAAAGATGTACAAAGAAAGGTATAAGAAGCTGCATGATGAGTCAATTTCTCGGAAAGAGTTTCACATTGGGCAAAAGGTTTGGCTATTTAATTCCAGACTAAAGCTTCACCCGGGAAAACTGAAATCGAGATGGGAAGGCCCGTATCAGGTTGTTTCTATTAGTGTGCATGGTGCGATTGAGATCCGGATCTCACGACACGAATCGAGTTTTTAAAGTGAATGGGCAACGTCTTAAACCGGTGTTTGAGCCCATGACCCAGATGAGAATTGAGGCAATGCACCTTAGTGACCCAGATTCTTGATCAATGAAGAGGTCGAGCTGTCGACACTTAAACTCAGCGCTTCCTGGGAGGCAACCCAGTGTGTTTTATTTATTTTCGTTTTCATTTTTGTTTTTAGTAGTTCTAGAATATTAGTTTTTAGTTTAGTTTAGGTTGTTTTTAATTTCCAAATTAGTGTAGCCACATTACCTTCAATCTATTTTTGGTCATGTTCTAATTTTATGCACATATTCTCTGCACCTGATCTTTGTGTTGAGGTACTTTTCAACAGGTTTGGGGGTGCAATACCTATTTCAATCAATGAGGACATTGTCATTTTTAGATTTGGGGGTATGATTCTCTATCTTGCGTCACTTTCTTATTTTTCTTCATATAAATATATATATATATATATATATATATATATATAATTTTTTTGAACCATCATATATGAATTATTTTTTGATAGTTTTCAAACTTTAGTTGATGATGCATGTGAATTTAATTTTGAGAATATCGATGTCAGATTTTGAATGCCTGTATCTAGGATAATGAAGCTTAATGTGATATTTTGTGGGTAATTTTGATATTCATGCTTAGAGTTTTTACACTTGTACCAAGCTAAGACTCAGAAATCGATGAACTATTTTGAACGGTGAATCTTAGGTTTTTAGTGTAGACTAAACCCGGTGAGCTTTAGAGCTAATTTCCCGTCATTGATGAGTGAATATATAAACTCGGAGTTTTCTTTGAATACGAATTATCTTGCATAATCTCATATATTTTATTTTGACTTGTGACTTTGCATGATATCAAATTCATATTATTGTGTTAGAATGTACTGTATATCTACTCAAGACAAATAGGCAAGGTTACCATCTTTTAAGGACATGATTGAAGGCCATCTTTGGCTCGTTTGTGCTTAAATGCCCCACCTCATATAAATTTATCCTTCTAGTACCCCTTTGAGCCTATTGGAAAATTTACCTTTATACATTCTTTGATAAGCCACGTTAACCTTTAACCCTTCACCATTTCTGAAAATTCAGCTTTACCCTTCTTATTTCTGAGAAATTAGAACGAGAGATAAAAATGAACGAAAAGAGAGTAAGTGGAGAGATACTGATTTGTAGTGTTTACTGAGAGTGTATGGCAAAAATATAAAAGAAAAAGGGGGGAGAAAAAAAAAAGAAAATTATGAAAAATAATGAAAAATATGAGGTGCTTCAAAAGAAAAAGAAAGTTGAGAAAAATAGAAAAGTATTGAGAAAAATAGTGAGAGATTAGAAAAGAAAAAGAAGAGAAATAGAAAAATCAGAAGTTTGTTTCTTTTCCGATTTCTCAGAAATTTTGAATCTCAATTCCCTTTCTTTCTTACCCTTTCCTGAGCCCCATTACAACCCTACAAAAGACCTTCATGATCTGATCTTGCATTGGTAACTGCCTTGTGGAGAGTAAATATGTTATACTTATGACACTTGATATGACATACTTAAGATATACAAGTATCTGTTCTTATGAGATTTATTTTTGTTCATTGATTGCATCGTGTTTCATTTATCATGTGAGACCTTTTTATTTGCTCTGTATTGATCTCTCACATATGTGCGAAAACTTACCCATCATCGGAGTGACTTTATTTCAAGAGTATAGCTAAAGTGAGGATTGAGTCTAAACAACAGGTCCGATGGTTTCCCATTTGAACTAGTTCTAAGATGAATGAATTTTGGTTTGGGTATACACACACTTCACGAGTAAGCATGAATGGATGAGTTATCTAACAAGTTGAGCATTAGAATAATTTGAATGGATGCTAGTATGATTAGTATAACATTGTTATTTAAAATTGAGGATTCGCATGTTGAATTAATTAATGATTTTGAGTTTTGAATGGTATATATGTTATCAAAATCATATTTTGAAAACTCAATTTTGCTGATGGTTTGAAATTTATTGAAGTTTGTGGGTAACTTCACTGTAAACCCTCAAGAGACACAGCTCTTCCACTAGGGATCACCTAGGGGTTTAAAGGCTTGTTGCACACGCTAAGTGCAATCGTGCTCCCTACGAAAGTGGCATTTATTTTCTTTAGTTTGCTTTGCTCGAGGACTAGCAAAGTGTAGGTTTGGGGGTGTGATGAGCAGTGAAATATGATGATATTTCACCCCTAGATACCTATATTTAGCTATCCGATGAAGGCTGTCTGATAAGAATTATTAGATTTGAAGTGTTTCAGGTAAATACAAGCCAAGTGCAGAAAACAGCCCAAGAATTCTAAAAATAATGTCAAAACACTGTAACTTTGGGTCATCGAGAACTTGGTGTGACTTACAGATTAATTTGGACCTTCCAAATGGCCGAATTATGAAATTTTCAAAACACAAAAGTTGTAGATCTTTCTGTTAGCTTTCCAACGGCATAAGAATCGTCTCAATCCGAGTCCGGGACAGAACGTTATGGCTAAAATACTAAAATAGTGTCTGATGCAAAGTTCGGCGGGAATTCACGAAAATCTGGGAGGTCGATGCATCGACCCTATTGGATCAATTAATCGACCCTAAATTTTTGAGTTGGAACACCTCTGCGGCTGGGAAACTTCGGCTCTATTTAAAGCGGATCAAACACTTCGAAAGGAGGAGGAGGAAAAAGAGGAGGAATTAGAGATAGGGAATTAGAGATAGATAATTAGAGAGTTAGTTTTGGCTTTTCTTTTTTTAGAGTTTTTGGAGAGAATTTTTTAGAAGATTATTATTCATTATTATTATTTTTGGTTTTAGACTCCTCTTGGCATCTTTTCAAGAGTTCTTCTTTCTCCTTCTTCTAGGGTTCCATCTGGGTAGATTGTACCTAGGATTTGCATTATTTTTCCTTTACGTTCATGAAAGCATAGATTGTATTTAGGAAAAAGCATTGTAAACAAAGATCTTTTGGAAGAAATAAAAAGAGGAATGGCTTTAAATGAACAAGGAGATCATACACCAAAGATGAGCGGCTAAATCAGTTGATCGGGGAAGTTGCGATCCCCAGATAAGTACCCATATTTATGATTAATACCATAGTCTAATTATTGTCATCATGGAATTTTTTTGCTAAAAGTTTGTGTTATTGAAAATATATTGAATGCTTGTTATGATCGTTGATGGCGCGTATCAACGGCTATAATCGCTAGATCTGGACTGTGCAGTGATCTAGATAAGCGATTATGTACTTACTGTTATGATCTAAACATCATGAGATACACTATGCTTCTTACATGACTCATACCGCAATGATAGGCTGAGTCATTATTTTTAGATAGCGTATGCCGGATTGATGATCATATTTTATTTCGAATCATTTTTTTTATAGATGAAGGATGGTGTGAATGATGCTTTAATAAAATTGTGGGTTTTAATGGTAGAAAAGGGGTACAAATCTGGGGTAGCATATTCCTTGATCATATTTAATTATTGTTCTTAGATTCATCGGTAATTAGTTGTTTAGATTAATTTATTTTTCTGCATTTAAGAAAAGTGTGATAAATTTTGGTAAAATTGAATCTGTCATTTGGTACTTCCTTAGGGACGTTTTTAAATCTCTGAAAGAATTAATTAAAATTCACATTTCCCTGTGGGTTCGACACCTTTGTTCTTGCCATACTGCAATAGATCTTGTGCACTTGCAAGGGTTACATTTAAAATCGATCATTAAGTTACCCAAATAATAATTTATTAACATGTTGAAACCCTTTGAGCCACAAGTAATGTACCCCTAATCAAATTTTCTCATCTTACCTAATTGATTTTTGACTTTTCTCACCTAAAATCGAAATCAGATTCGATCTGAACCGATTTTTGGATCGATTGGGGTTGGTTCAATTAGTTAGGTTTTTTGGACGGGTTCGGATTTCGGTTCAAAACTTACACCCATACGAGGGTAAGATCATAGTCTCAAGAACTATTCTACGAAAGATTAGGTGAAAAACGATCTCCATTGCCTAATTCCAAGCAATCATGGATTTGAATAATCACCATTTTATTATTTTAAGCTACTTTCTCGGTTTCTCATACTACCTAATAAATTTTCGATTTTCTCCCCAAAATCAAAACGAGTCGAAATAGGTTCATTATTGATTTTCGAGTCTGTTTGGACGATTCGATTCGCCCGATTTTCAGCCAGTTTGAGTTTTGAGTCAAAACTTGGACCCCTATGTATGGGTGGACATTACTATTCATATTTTTAATAATAATTAATAAATACGTAGGGTATGAAAATTTGAAGCCTTAGTTACATTAGTTATTATAAAATTAAAGTAGAAATTAACAATTAAGAAAATTTTATTAAACATATATAATTAGTATATCATCGAATTAATCAAACGTGATAGGATAGAAACATGTATCTATAGTCAGTTCTACAAAATACTCGAATCAATATAATATTTAACAATAATTGTTATTAGTTTTTTAGTGATTGACTGATAATATACGATTATGATTTTATACGATCAGTCAATTTTAACTCATAATTAAAATCATCTTTGATCAAAATATTTCATTTTACGGTGTCCACATGCAACGCACATGCACTTCTTAAATATGTTTGAACCGCATTTAAAGTTCAGCCAGTTAGACCTGATCAAACCATAGCAATTGGGCATGCCAATTAAGATCCCACCTCCAAACATACCTTTAAATATTCCAATTGAATCTTTGAGAGCGCCCATGTTAAAACCCATTGACTGCTTTGAAATGGATGATAACAGTGTTTTTCGTTCTAATCTTTCACACACTTGATCTTGAGATTATGGGCATTCCATCAGATGGACAGATATTGATTTGACGTGCACAAATTTTAAAGTGACCTTAAAATCAAATTTAAACGAGATGAATGACAGGTGATTTTATTAAAATGTGATTTTACTTTTAATTAACTATGCCCACCGAATCTATTAAGGCACCATGTTAAAATCAATTGACAGTTTTGAACTAAATGATGGAGAATTTTTTTATTCCAACTTTTCACACACTTGATCTCGAGATAATGGGCATGCCATCAAATGGTCAGGCATTGATTTGATGTGACACAGATCTTAAAAAAAGTGACCTTAAAATCAAATTTGGTGTCAATATCTCGAAAATGAACAAATATCTAGAAAATGAGTATTTCTTTCAAGTCAAAGTGCAAGATACAATTTATCAAAATTATCTTACAAGGTCGTAGATATCCCAAAACATTAAATACGAGACTACGGATGATGAAGACGATAAAATCCTCAAGAAAGTTAAAGTCGAGAAGGAATAGATACCCATTTTCGATTTAATTGAAATTTCTAGATTATACTTATTTGTTAGTTTTATTTTCTTTCTTTATGTTCTATAGTTGACAATATAAGTTATATATATTTTTTTATTATATTTTTATAATTTTAAATTATACATAATAAAGACATAAGAAACATAATAATAAATATTTTTTTGTCTTTACTAAATCATAAACATAGTAACTAATGCTTGAAATACTATATTTTTTATGTTCAAATCACGATAGATGTCTAAAAATAAAATTTGATCATTTAAGGTCCTAATATCCACGCAGCATTTGCACGTGCCTTTTAACTAGTCGTTCTTAAAGTTCATGTTAGAAAACTCACTTTGGAAGAAGTCCAGTTTTTATTTCAACCTTTCATGACCCACATATCATACTGTCAGATGTTGAGCACACCGAGCACATTCCCAAAGTGACCGTAATCATTGATGTTGTAGTATATTGTGATCACGAATGTGTGCCATTTGGAATCAGCGTGATATGTTAGCCATGATCTCAAGATCTAATGTGTTCAATTTTAGGACAAAAAATTACATCTATCATCCTATTCAAGGCAGTCAAAGGTGTGAGTGGTGGAACGAAGTTGCGCCCCAAGAATCTTTAGTTCCACCATTTCAACCAGTTTCCCCTTTCGCACCATCTCTCAATCCAAAACCACAAGTATAAGGTTTCGCTCTTTCCTCAAGCGTGGCCACTCCAAATTCATAAGCATTAGTTGTATCCATGCGCTCACTGGAATATATTGGTGCAGATAAATAAATATGTTAGGAATTCTACCCACACTACGAACTCTCTATTGCGATGAATGCGGAAAAATAAGAAAATTCAGGCAAAAAATAATCACACGCACAACACAAAGATTTACGTGGTTCACCCAATCGAGGGCTACGTCCACGGGAGTATATGCACTATTTTAATGAATGTTTACAGCACACACTCTCTTCTCTCTAGTGTAAACTCAATCAAAATCTAGCACGATCTTCAACAATAAATCCGTTGTTAAACCAGGGACGCAGTTTTCAAATAACAGAGAAGTGATCTGCTGGAATATAATCATGATTCTGGCCTAAGAACAGCTTCAATCGAATCTTCAATCCCTAAGCTATTCTTCAATATTTTTCTCTCAAATTATTCTCACACATTTCTCACATAAAACTTTCACCAAGCTCTATCGAGATACCTTGAGGAACTTTCTGCAAATATGCTCCAAGCCCCTTTTAGAAACATACTCACAAATCTCGTAGAACTTCCAAGTTTTCAAAACACTTCCAAATAAGTCTCCTAATCACATTAGGAAACCTTGGCTAAGTAAACTTCCAAAAATAGCCAATAAAGTAAAACTTGAGAATCTGCATCCGGCCATTAGTCAATCGATTGACTTTCCAACGTCAATCGATTGACATCGACCAACAGTCAATCGATTGACTTTTCGACATTGATCGATTGACACCGGTGGTTGGGATTTAACCTTATTCAACAGTCTCCACCAACGTTTCATCCCCAACCACGGCACTGCCTTAATGGGCATCAACATCTTCGACAAGCGTTAATCAAGTTTAGGCAATGCCTAAACTTATTATGCGTAATCGGCTTGGTCAACATGTCCGCTGCATTTTCTTTTGTATCAATCTTTTCAATCGATATTTTCTCATCTTCTATCATATCTCTGATAAAACGATACCGAACATCTATATGTTTTGTTCTAGTATGAAAAACCTGGTTCTTTGCTAGGTGAATGGCACTTTGACTGTCATAGAAGATATTGGTGCTCTCATCAACCTCACCAAATTCACTGACCAAACCTTTAAGCCATGAGGCTTCCTTAGTCATCAGAGCCACTATATACTGGCCTCAGAGTTGGCAACGCAACTATCCCTTGAATCATTGACTTCCAACTAAGTGCTCCACCTGCCAAGATGAACACGTACCCCGTGGTAGACCTTCTTCTATCAAGATCACCAGCATAGTCAGAATCGACATACCCGTAAAGATCCAACTTGCTTGTATCTCCACCTTCAAACATCAAACCATGTTCAGCTGTTCCTTTCAGATATCTCAATATCCATTTCACTGCAAGCCAATGTTTCTTACCCGGATTCGACATATACTTGCAAACCACACTCAAGGCCTGTGCTAAATCTGGACGTGTACTCACCATGGCATACATCAAACTCCCTACGGCATTTGCATACAGAATATTTTTCATATATTCTCTTTCTTCATGTGTGGACGGATTCATCTTCTTTGTGAGTTCAAAATGCTCTGCTATAGGAGTTGATATAAGCTTGGCATCACTCATATTGTATTTCTCAAGGAGCTTTTGGATAAAGGTCCTTTGAGTTAGCCAAAGTCTCTTCTTCTCACGATCCCTCATGATTTCCATACTTAGGATCTTATTTGCGAAACCAAGATCCTTCATCTCAAACTTCTAGCTCAATGATTGCTTCAGCTTGTTGATTTCAACCTTGCTTCTTGCTGCTATCAACATATCATCTACATAGAGAATTAGAAAGATTCTCTCCCTTTTACCATACTCTTTCTAGTAGACACAACAATCATACTGTCCCCTCTGATACCCTATGCCAAGCATATATGAATCAAACTTTCTGTATCACTGCCTGGGTGCCTGCTTGAGACCATACAAGGATTTCTTCAATCTGCAAACGAGAGATTCTGACCTTTTGCTTCAAATCCTTCTAGCTATTTCATATAAATTTCTTCCTGAAGATCTCCATGGAGAAAAGTTATTTTCACATCCATCTGTTCTAGTTCGAGATCTTTCTGAGCAACTACTGCCAACAACGTGCGAATCGATGTGTGCTTCACAATCGGAGAAAATTTCATTATAATCGATACCCTCTTTCTGAGAAAACCCCTTTGCAACTAGCCTTGCCTTAAACTTTGGAGTTTCACTCTTGTTACCTTCTTTCTTTCGAAAGACCCATTTACAATCGATGGCTCTCTTCCCTTTAGGAAGTTTCTTGAGATCCTAAGTCTCATTCTTCAAAAGTGACTGGCATTCTTCTTCCATAACTAACTGCCACTTTACTGCATCTGTATCCACCCGAGCTTCTGGAACTGTGCTTGGTTCCCCATTCTCTGTAATAAGTGTAAGTGTTAAAGGAACCATGTCCTTAAACTTTTCAGGACGTTTCTTCATCCTCTATGATCTTCTCAAGGTAGTCTGAACCGGTACCTGGGACTGCAAGTCTTGAGAAATTGTGTCATCTTCATTATCTTTCTCATTTTGCTCATGCCTTTCAACATCAACTTGTACCTGAGGTTCACTAGATGACTGAGGTTTATCTTCCGCCTTTTTCATCGAAAACTCATCTTCGTTGAAAGTAACATCTCTTTCAACTATCACTTTGTGAGATTGTGTATCCCACAAATGATAACCCTTGACTCCTTCACCATAGCCAATCAAGACACACTTTTTAGATTTTGGATCGTTCACTTCCCTGCAGTAATGCATAAGTCACACATCCAAACACCCTCAAGTGAGAGTAGCTCCCGTATCTTCCATACCAAACCTCATCTGTAGTTTTCGAGTTCAATGCCGCTGAAGGTGACCGGTTGGCCAAGTAACATGTCGTGTTCACTGCCTCTGCCCGAAACCCATGACTCAAGCCGGAATGATTCAACATACACTGTGCTTTTTCTAATAGTGTTCTGTTCATCCTCTCTGCTACACCATTTTGGTGAGGATTTCCAGGAACTGTTAAGTGCCTAACAATCCCTTGATTTTCACAGTAAGCCTTGAACTCTGATGACAAGTATTCTCCACCATTATCTGATATGAGAATCTTCACCTTCGCTACCTACTTTTCAACCATACTCGCCTTTGCAATTTCAAACACATCTGATTTATTTTTAATCGGATACACCCAAACTTTCCTGGAGTAGTCATCTATAAATGACACAAAGTAGTTGGCTCCACCTACTGAAGTGACTTTAGCCGGCCCCCGACATCTGAATGTATGTAATCAATCAACCCCTTCGAAGTGTATTTTTCAGTAGAGAAACTGACTTTCTTCTGTTTTCCAAAGATACAATCTTCACAAAAATTCAGTTTCTAAGTTTGAATTTCAAAAATCGCCTTATTCTTTATGAGCTCTGTCAGCCCACGTTCACTCATGTGACCAAACCTTTTGTGCCACAAATCTGAGAGGTTCTTAAAATCTTTTGTAGTCGCAACACTACTGTCGCTGATTGTGTTGCTTACTAAAGTATACAAATTCCCTATTTGTTCACCTTTCATCAAGGTCATAGCACCACGTACAACCTTTAGTTTATCGGATTCTAGAATTACTCGACATCCTATCTCATCCAATGCCCCCAACGAGATCAGATTTTTCTTTAGATCAGGCATATGCCTAACCTCAGTAAGAGTGCGAACACAGCCATCAAACTCTTGATTCTGATCGAACCGATACCCACTGCTTCATATACACTGTCATTCTCCATTAAAATCGTCCTACCATTGGCTACCTTATACTGGTCAAACCAATCCCTGTACGGACACATGTGATACGATGCCCCTGAATCTAGGATCCATCTATCATCAAATTGACTGGAGCTTAACAATGCACACAATAGGTCTTCACCGAAATCTGACTTAGCAACACTATCCTGTTGCAAAGTCGCTTCATCACCCTTATTATTATTTAATCTCTGCTTACAATATTTACGAATATGTCCAGATTGCTTACAGAAGTAACATATACTATCATTTCTGTCACCCCTAGATTTGGATCTGTTGTTTCCTCTCGTTGATTTATTATCCCCTCTGGATTTGTCTCTTTTGCGATCATGATTTCGACCCCTTTCACTTAAGAGACTAATCCCTTCGGAGTTAGATTCGGGCTATTTTCTCAATTCGTCGAAAAGAAGTGCAGCAGTCACTTCTTTGATGACACTAGTATCTTTACCATAAATTAAAGTGGTAACCAGGCGCTCATAAGATGGTGGCAATGAGGTGAGCAAGAGAAGTGCGAGATCTTCTTCTTCAAGTTTCACCTCAATGCTCAATAGTTCACTAACTATTTTATTAAACGAATTCAAATGATCATGAATACGCGTACCAGCCTTCATACGAAGGGTGTAGAGTTGCTTCTTCATGAAGAGTCGGTTGGACAATGATTTTGTCATGTAGAGAGATTCCATCTTCTTCCACAGATCTACGGCCGTCTTCTCGTGAAGAACATTGTACAGAACTTCATCGGACAAGCACAATCGGATAGTGCTTACGGCCCTCTTATCAATAGAGTTTCACTCTTCATCAAACATCTCTGCCTTCTTCCCCATCTCTTTTTCAAGTAGGGCATCATCAATGCCTTGTTGGACAAGGAGATCTGTGACCTTGACTTGTCACAAAGCAAAGTTATTCTTCTCAGAAAACTTCTTCACCTCAAATCGTACATTTGAGACCTTCATCGCCATTATAGCGTAAACCTCGCTCTGATACCACTTATTAGGAATTCTACCCACACTATGAACTCCCTATCGCGATAAATGCAGAAAAATAAGAAGATTCAGGCAAAAAATAATCACACACACAATACAAAGATTTACGTGGTTCACCCAATCGAGGGCTACGTCCATGGGAGTATATGCACTATTTTAATGAATGTTTATAACACACACACACTCTCTTCTCTCTAGTGCAAACTCAATCAAGATCTAGCACGATCTTCAACAACAAATCCGTTGTTAAACCAGGGATGCAGTCCTTCAAATAACAGAGAAGAGATCTGCCGGAATATAATCACGATTCCGACCCAAGAACGACTTCAATCGGATCTTCAATCCCCAAGCTATTCTTCAATACTTTTTCTCTCAAAGTATTCTCATACATTTCTCACATAAAATTTTCACCAAGCTCTATCGGGATGCCTTGAGGAACTTTCTGCAAAGACGCTCTAAGCCCCTTTTAGAAACGTAACTCACAAATCTCTTATAACTTCCAAGTTTTCAAAACACTTTCAAATAAGTCTCCTAATCACATTAGGAAACCTTGGCTAAAGTAAACTTCCAAAAATAGCCAATAAAGTAAAACTTACGGATCTGCATCCGCCCATCAGTCAATCGATTGACTTTCAATCGATTGACATCGATCAACAATCAATCGATTGACTTTTCGACGTCAATCGATTGACACCGGTGGTTGGGATTAAACCTTATTCAACAAAATAAACCAACAAGTACCTGAATCACCAATGGGTGTTATCGTGTAATAGACAATACGTGATGAATCGTTGTTGTACATAGATTTATAATCTTAAGTTGAGGCACAAATCGAGAAGTACGTAAATCAACTAGTGGCCGCCTCCAGAATGCAACAACTTACAAATATGATCTCCAGTCGAGCAGGGACGAGTAAGAATTGCAAAAATTTCCTCGTTAAGCGAGGTAGCAAATCCAAGATTTGCACCGGCTCCCCCTTGTCCTCGCAAAGGCATGCACGTGCGCACACGGCCAATTAAATGGTTTCCTGACGAGTCTACCTTGATTGACTCCGCCCATGTGTGTGTGAGCTTCCTCTAATGATTTCTCAAAAATTAGAGTATAAGGGTTTATATATAAGCACAAGCAAGTTCTTATCTCTTTCCAATATGGGGCTAAAAACTAGTAAGCGAAAGAGAGTAGCATATAAGAGAGAGGAGAAACATTGAGATCCCCAACTTTATTTAAGAATACAACAACAGAGTGTGCATACTCTAGCACCAAATACCACAATAGTTTCAATCAACAATGTCCGCTCCACCATATTCGTTGAGATCCGAGAGATGAAAGTCACCAAGTATGGCATTAAATTCTTATTCAACCATTATGTTACCAGTCTCCGCATCCCTCTATATAATATGCAGCTGGTGTTGGTTTAATAAGTACTATCTTCAATCTCTAGGAGAATTGAATAAGTGGTCGATGTGGTTGCAGCTCTCGCGTCTACTCAGATGAAGAAAGAAGTCGTAGATGATACATAGGGATGTGATCATGGGTCAAAATACTGGAAATTTGATACGTATCGTCCTGACCTCCAGGACGATACGTATCGGGTATCGTCCGATACATTCAATGTATCGGTGATACATTGAATGTATCGGTTTGATACATTCAAAAAAAAAAAATCTCAAAAAAATTTTAAAAAATACTAAAAAACTATGAAAAATTATATTTATTTATTTTGTATTTATTTCAACTATTTTTGCTTTTATTTTTGACTTATTTGATGCATTATTTAGATGAATATATAAATTACATGCCTATTTTGCGACTTAACCCAAGTCACATGCCTATTTTGTGACTTATTTTTGACTTAAGATCACATTTTTGACTTAATGTAATAGATCTTCTAATATTATTTTTGTTCAACTGATCACATGCCTATTTTATTAACAATATTTCATAATTTGATTGACGCAGCCACGCATAAACTAAATTACAATATATATTGACAAAAATAAATTATATATTGTCAAAATTAATAGCTATGTTGATAAAAATAAATTTAATTATATATGAAAAACTTACTTTAGAGCCACATTAAATTTCGTGGTGGTTCTTGGCCCTCATGATCATCATCGTCATCGGTGCGCGAGCTTTCCGGCCTTTGCCTATAATGTTGGCCATATTGATACCCATGATCATATGTGCCCCTTGAAACTGAGGCTGTAGTAACGAATATGGCTCAGTGTAGTACGTAAAGGCCGGTCTTCCAAAAATCTGACCAACGAAGTCATATGACACCGGGTAGGTTTGTTGTGGTTGGTAGTATGGGTTACTAGTTGTTGAATCTTCGGTATTTTGCAAACTGAATTCCCCGAAGCTAAAAGTCATATAACCCATATCTGTATCATCTTGTGGACCTTGTGGTGGTGGTGGTGGTGTTTGATATGATTCCGACGCTCCTCTTCCTTCAACCCCTCCCATTCTAAATGTAGGAGTGTCGAACTGTGTTAACGGTGTTGAGTCATCGTCCCATGCCGCCATATCTCTATAAGGGTCAGAGGTACCAGCATCCTCCCCTCCACCACTAGTGCCAACGTCCCCTCCACTATCATACCCTCCACCATCATCGTCACCACTCTCATCATCACTACCGGGTTGCATTTCGTCATCAGATCCAATCACTGAATGACGATTCAATTTTCTTTTTCGCCTCGCTGGTTGGGAAGGCTATTTGCTCACTTCTCTTCAAAGATTATTCAGCCATTCAGTGCTCTCAGTATTCAAGACTGGCTCTTCTCTCTCTTCGATCCATTGATTCAAAGGGTCATCCTCCTCGAATATATAATCCAATTGGATGAGATCAAAATATTCACTGTCTGCATGGTAGAATATGATAGATGAATTAGTATAATATGTAAGTAAGACTTCATATAATTGAGGATCTAAGACTTCATGTAATTGCTTACCACGGTTGGTCCTTTGTATATTCCTGACCCTTAATCGCATGTTGTAGTGGCAGTAGACTAACTTTTCCAATCGGTCCATAGTTAGTCTATTCCTTGTCTTAGTATGAATGAGAGAGAAAGTGCTCCAATTCCGCTCGCAATTGGACGAGGAACACGTTTGCGACAATACCCTCATTGCTACCCGCCTCAATATCGGACCATCACCTCCATAATGCATCCACCAATCAGCGGGTTTGTCGTGTTTAATTTGGGATTGCACCAACGGGGTCCCAAATGACCCATGTCTCTTGCGAAACATGTCAATCTATAAAGATGAAACACAGTAAGGCACATATCAATAAGTAGATGATAATATCACATGATATTTGACTTATTAGTTATAAGGTATGATACTATGATTACTCACAGCTCTTATGGCTTGACCTTGGTCTGCCAACTCAGGGAGCATTCTTTGAATTACATTCAGCAAACCGGTATACACTTCATCAGTGTCACCCAGCTCGAAGCGTCGCGTATACTGGAAGGTTGGATTCAAGTAGTGTGCTACACATCAAATATGAGCAATTTCATTAGTATATGAAAATAATGAATAAATAAATATACATAATTGTGTAACATGTTATACCTGCTGCATGCAAGTACTGGTGAAATTGTGCATCCCACCTCTTGTCAATAATCGCCCAGTATCGTTTATATTTTGTAGGGCATTTGGTTTTTATAGCCAATTTTGCCTTATCCATTGACTCATAAACGTACCTCATCGTTGGTTTCTCATCACCATCAACCAATCTCAACACTTGCACCAACGGGATAGTGACGGCGATCAGGTGGTCGACATCTGCCCAAAACTACGTGTTGTAGATCAAGTCAGCAACTTCAGTGTAAGCTAGTCTCTTTGCTCGTGGGAGTCCTATTTCATGTTGATTCCATTCTTCCGACAACACCATGCTTTTTAGCTCACGCCTATATCTAGCCAAACTCTGTAGGGCTAAGAAAAAACGTACGAGCAATTCATTGTTCGTGAAGGCTCTCATTAAATTGACCAGCTTGTCACTGTTGTACAGGTAGGAAGTAATTGTTCTCCCCTTCTAAATAGTTGTCTGTGCCTTACTTCTCTTTCCTAAATCCTCAAGAATGAGGTTCACGCAATGAGCGGCACACGGGGTCCAGTACAGGTGACGTCTCTTCGTCATTAGTTTTAATCCAGCGGCTTTGTAATTTGTCGATTATTCTGTTACCACCAGACAACTCAGCTCTCCAACCTCTTGAACTATCATATCCATTAGTTTAAAGAGGTAGTCAGCAGTCTTTACGTGTCTAAAAGCATCAACTGATTTCAAAAATACTGTCTCGGCATCGCCGTAAACCAAAAAGTTGATCAAACTCTTTTTTGTGGGACCAGTCCATCCATCGCACATAATTGTGTAACCTCTCTCATCCCATACATCCTCAAAGCTTTTTACATAAGCAGTTATCTCATCGTACTCATCTGTTAGTAAGGGCCGAGATATCTCGTGTGGAGAAGGCTTTTTAACTCCTGGGCCAACTTCTGCACTTTGTATCAATCATGCTTTTGAAGTACGGTGACTCTGCTACTTGGCTCAGAATGTGGTTGTATATAAGAAACTTGGCAATGGATTTTTCAAGCTTCTTCCCCATTTTTGTAAGTGAGATTGCACTCAATTTGGTTTGTTTGGAGCTTTCAGTGCGTACATGAATGGATCCATAGGGGTTGTAGTACGGCCTCTAGTAGACGGCCTATAATCCCTCCCGGATGCTGACCTACGCAACCCGATAGTCTGCTCAACATCCTCATCATCCTCAACAACATGTGGCCTATGACTAGATCCACCACCGGTAGCAGGCATGGATGGGCCCCTCAACCTGGACCGAAACCGATAATTGGCTTCTTCCTGATCTCGCCGCTATTGTTCTGCTCTGGCACTTTCTCTCATAGCTCTCGCTATCTGCTCATCCTCATCATCCTCAGGTGCAGCTGATGTAAACTCTGGATCTGGCCTCCTGATTCTCTCATACATTTCCCTATCACGATCGGCTTAAGCTTTTTTCTTTCCCTTTGCCGCTTGTAAACTAGCTCTGATATTTTTTTTTACTTCTCTGGGTACACTGGGACACCCTCTTGTCTCTCCCTTTACGTGAGCCAGATGCTCCTTTAACCGTGTGATACCTCCTCCCAGCAGTTTTTTTTCACAAAGCATACATTGTATCTGGAGTCTATTACCATCTATTGTTGTACCGTATTGCCACATTGGATCTGTCGATCGTACCATATTTATTTATTTCACCTGCACGAATGAGTAAACGATTGCATTAAAGTAAACATCTAATTTACACTTGAAAATAAAATTTCTTTTTTAATTATTGCTATTTTAAAAATATTAGATTATATTTTATTAAATTTATTTAATATTATTCTAATTTTTATAAAATTTAGATTACATTTAAAATTTTATTTTATATTATTCTAATTTTTAAAAGATTAGATTATATTTTACCAAATTTATTTGATGTTATTATAATTTATGAATATTTATTTGATATTATTATAATTTATAAATATTTATTTGATATTATTATAATTTATGAATATTTATTTGATATTATTATAATTTATAAATATTTACTTGATATTATTATAATTTATGAATATTTATTTGATATTATTATAATTTATGAATATTTATTTGATATTATTATAATTTATCAATATTTATTTGATATTATTTTAATTTTTGAATATTTATTTGATATTATTATAATTTTTGAATATTTATTTGATATTATTATAATTTTTAAAAATTTATTTAAAATTTATTTCATATTATTCTAATATTTTATAGGACATATCCCATAATATTAATTATTTTAATTATATGTGACGGTCATATATAATCAATATGGGTCACATATAATTAAATTTATTATTAAAATTAATATGGGTCACATATAATTTAATATGTGACCCATAAATTTAATTATATGTGACCCATATTAATTTTAAGTTTAAATTATATGTGACCCATATTGACCCCATTATTTTATTAATTATATATGACCCATATGATATGTGACCCATATTATATGTGACCTATATTGATTGCATGTGACCCATAATTATAATTATTTATATTATTTTTGACCCATAATTTTAATTAATTTAAATATTTTAAATTATTTTTTCCCTCTTCTTAATTTAAATAATTTAAATATTTTAATTATTTTTTATCCATTAAATATGATAGATCTACCAAATTTATGGCTACATCTACCCTTATATAAGGTAGATCTACACATAAATAAGGTAGATCTATACTTATATAAGGTAGATCTACACTTATATAAGGTAGATCTACCCTTAAATAAGATAGATCTACACTTAAATAAGGTAGATCTACACTTAAATAAGGTAGATCTACACTTATATAAGGTAGATCTACCCTTAAATAAGGTACATCTACACTTATATAAGGTAGATCTATACTTAAATAAGGTAGATCTACAATTATATAAGGTAGATCTACACTTAAATAAGGTAGATCTACACTTATATAAGGTAGATCTACACTTATATAAGGTAGATCTACCCTTAAATTAGGTAGATCTACCTTATTTTAGTATTTAAAATGAAATAAAATGATGGTAAAACGATAAACACGTACCTTCTACGTTGATCCCGTGATTTTTTTTACGATTCGGCGGCGATTTAGGGTGCAAATAACTCAAAAATGAGAGAGGAAGAAGGAAGAAGAGAGGAAGAAGAGAGGAAGAAGAAAAGAGGAGGAAAATGAGGGAAAAAATGGGAAACCCGACCCTTTAGTCGGTCAAAGGGTGGGGCCCACGATAATTTGAAATTATCGTTCGTATCGGACGATAATTTCAAATTATCGTTCATATCGGACGATAATTTGAAACTTTTTTTTATTTATTTTTATCCAAATTATCGAACGATAATTTGAAATTATCGTCCGATAATTTGATATTATCGTCCGATACGGACGATATTTTGCCCGTATCGGACGATAATTTACTTATTTTATAGGTGGTACGATACATACCCTATGTATCGTACCGGTGACCTCCAAAACCAATACGTATCGTCCGATACGTATCGGTATCGGACGATATTTTGACCCATGGATGTGATTACGAGTATAGTTAAGACTTGATCGATTTTAAAGTGTACACTTTCAAGTGCACAAGATTTATTGTAGCAAGGCAAGAATACGAGTATCGTACCCACAAGGAAGCGTACAATTCGATTAATTTTAGAAAAAAAAAAATAACCTAAGGAATTACCAAAGGTGAGATTTGTTTGCTATGATTTACCACTACACAATGCATTAATAATAAAAAGTAAAATAAAGCTTATGCAAGGGAGAACTATGATAAATAAAATAACGATGATGAGATAGTCAAGGATTCCGCTAACCCTAGATTTATAAATTTTCTACTAACAATCCACACAATTCTATGACAAATTATTTACCATCCTTTTACTACAAGAAAAATGAATCGATAAAAATGTAATTATAGATCCGGCATACAATATCCTAACACTATGACTCATTCAATCACGACATGAATTATGCGAAAGGTATGACGTGTCACAAATGCGAAATCACAACAATAAAAATCAATTGTACGGCATCCTAGATCAGTCTACAAGATCGATCTAGGTGAAATAACTCTTTTATTGTCGCCAATAATCAAGATCGATGGCTATAAATAAGCATTCGATGATATACAATAAGCACAAACTAAAAGCCGTATAATTCAATAATTATAACAAGAATTGTAAGATTGAAAATAAATTAGTTACTCATCTAGGGGTCATTTCCTCCTTAAACGAGAGTTTTAAGCCATCACAAAAATGCTCTTTTATTTATCACCCGTTTGATCTTTTATTAGAAAAGATCAGAACCTTACAAAGCTTTTTTTTTCTAATTACAAACTACCACTAAAAATATGAAAGAAAACTTTGAAAAACCTTAACAAAATCTGCCAAAGAAAAAAATCTTCCGAACCCTAAACATAGCATTGTTTATATAGGGTGCGGATAAGAAAACTTCCATATAAGGATCAATCGATTGATTTTAGAAAATCAATCGATTGAATTCAAAAATCTGAATTTTGGTGGACTTATTCAAATTTGAAATCAATCGATTGATTTCCTAAAATCAATCGATTGAATTTTAAGTTCGAATAAGGGAGGGAAAAAGCTGTCATCAAACTCAATCGATTGATTTCTGAAACTTAATCGATTGATAATGACATGCGACATATTCAATTCTTGTAGCAGTGTCTAGACCAATCAGTTCACTTCACGGATTTCATTGTTTTCGTTGGCTCCATGGTCTAATGCTCCCACGTAGCCTTATTTATGCTCAGTTGCACCCTTACAAGATCCAACGGTCATAAACTCCTGAAACCATTAAAACTACACAACAGTTGTTAAATTGCCTTCATCAGATAGCCAAATATTGGTATTAGAGTACGAAATATAGTCATATTTTGGCACAGATCATACTCCCAAACCTACACTTTGCTAGTCCTCGAGCAAAGAGAATGAGAAATATGTCAGAAAAAAATAAACTAGCAACCTAAATAAATTAAGTGCCACTTTCGTAGGAAGCACAATTGCATTTAGTATCTGCAATAAGCTTTTAAACCCCTAGGTGATCCCTAGTGGAGGAGTTGTGTCTCATGAAGGTTTACAGTGAAGATACCCACAAACTTTCAAAAACAGTTTTCAAAACCATCCATAAAAGAGTTTTCAAAAATCGATTTATATAAGATATATACCTTTAAAATAAAAAACCAATCATCATTTCAGCATGCAAATGTTCATTCTCAAATATCGATGCTGTGATAATTCTATTATTGCTTATTCCAATTAATCCATGCTCCGATTCTTAGACCAATTTTTCATCTATGCCTAGAGTGTCGTGTGTGCATGTGCCAATGCATAAATCATTCTATCGCTGGATTAATTCAAGCAAGGAATTGTTGGATCCCAAGTCTCAATTCAATCCTCACCTTAGGTAAACACTCACAACAAACTCGCTCCAATGACTGATTTACTTTTTCACTCACATGTAAGATGGAATTACAATACGAATTAAAAGAT
Organism: Chloranthus sessilifolius; assembly: GCA_021018995.1. NCBI lineage: Eukaryota > Viridiplantae > Streptophyta > Magnoliopsida > Chloranthales > Chloranthaceae > Chloranthus > Chloranthus sessilifolius. The sequence goes on from CM037586.1 coordinate 33,109,145, forward strand.
CTCACATGATACAAGACATCCAAAACTTAGACGTATATAGTGGGTCACGATCTGAAACTATGCTGCTTGGAATCCCATGTAATTTTACAATTTCCTTCATGTATAAGTCTGCCAGTCTTCCTGCTGTATACGTAGTATTGTACGGCAAAAAGTGCGCTGATTTGGTCAATCGGTCTACGACAACCCAAATGGTATTGTGTCTCTTGGCAGTACGGGGTAATCCAACAATGAAGTCCATTGAGATCGATTCCCACTTCCATTCTGGGATTGGTAAAGGTTGCAATAGTCCAGCAGGATGTCTATGATCAACCTTCACTTGCTGACAAGTCAAACACCGTGACACGTACTCGGCCACGTCTTGCTTTAGTCCTCGCCACCAGTAGTTCTTTTTCAAATCTTGGCATATTTTTTGTAGTGATAATACCACAAAAGATCATCTAAATTAAAAAACAGTTGCAATATCATAAAAATGATTTACAAAAATGACCAAAAAATTATGTATGCATTAATTTTTTTTTGCTCTTTACATATCTTAGTGAATTGCTCTAGTGGTTTGTGAACCTAAGGTTTTAAATTCAAACTTTAGTATGTGCAATAAATTACTTATTTTTTTTAAATTAATTATACTAGAGCATATACACCATATATGTAACCGTGATATTATTAATAAACGGGTGAGAGGAGCCGCACCCTTATCTTTTTCTTCTCCACTTCTTCTCTTATCTTTATGAGGTCTTGACAAATTGAATGCCGAGGGGTACCCTCGAACTCTTATGTTGGAAATGAGCGTAAAAGTTGTATTTTGTATTCCAACCCTTAAGACGCTTCCAAACAGCGGAAAACTACGAAAAATATAATCTGAATCTAAGTATTCCTCTCTTTTCGATCCCCATATCCAACTTGGCCCTAAGAGGGAAAATTAGGGACTTTAGAAAAAGGGGTTCCATTTGAAAAGGTTTTGAGCTATTATACTGGAAATCTATGCACCCAAATATCACTATTTTTTTTTTTAATGGCTAGTATCGAAGATCTTTGATCGGACGGTATACAATTGATTTATACTTGTAATTATTTACATAATATGTGTTCCAATCATGAACAATCACTTGGACTGTTTAGATTTATCTAAAATATTTGTCACATGATTTAACAATAAAATAGTCTTTACTGGTGTAAGATCAAACACCTATTTCAATGGTGTAAGATCGTTCAAAGAATTACTTTCCTTTCATGCCATCTCATCGAGACGTCTTGTCATCAATCTCAAGTTTGTCTGAGACAACTCAAAAATCCAAGATTTCAAACCATGGGTATAGGGTAACCTACAAATGGTATCTGTTTACTACCAGAGATATACATACATTATATTATTAACAGGTCAAGGCTAGGCCCTAAAGCGGTAAACCGATCAAAAGTCTAAATCTGCAAGTGCAATTAATTATACTAGCAAGTCAGGTCTAGGCTGGTTGCAAGTCCAGATTTTCGTCAAGATCCAAGTAACAAGTCAGGTCTAGGTCCAGATATTTTGAGCAGATCAGTCTCAAGTTCAACTCAAGGATTAGAGGTTAATAGGTTAAGGAAAGTAAGTAACATGTCGGATTCAGGTTGGCCTTAAACCCGTCCCACACCCGACCCATTTGTGTCACGGGGGTTGTTGTGGCACTTGGGTCGGGCAACTACCTGGGCCGAGCTTGGCCTAATTTTATATTTGGGCTAGGTTCACGTCTAATTTTTAGGGTAAAATATAATTGGGCCTATTACAAGCCCGGACCTGACCCGACCTGTTGACAGATCTATTACAATTTGTGAAAATTTGTTAAAGTTCTCTTTTTAGTAGTACAAGAATATTTTTTTAAGGGTCTTTTGCATATATCCCCCAATGTTTTGACATATTTATAAATGCCACCCATGTTTCAGTTATAGGTGCCGACATATTTATAAATGCCACCGCTTGTTTCAGTTATAGCTGCCTCTATTCGTGCCTACCAGTTTACTGGTGCACGTCTACGCTTAGAACCATTGATTGTGTTTGAATTAGATGATGGATATCATTTTTCGTCGCAATCTTCCACAAGGGGTCCGTTTTTATTTTTTTCCGTGTGACACGTATCCCTAAAAAGTGACCCTAAAATCATAGGCATTCATCATGCTCAAACGTGGCATTACGGTCACTTTTTAGAGCTCTGTGGCACATGGAAACAAAAAAAGACCGTTTGATGGAACGCTCGATCATGAAGCCAAGATTGATTATGTGGAAGATTGCTATAAAAAAAAGATATCCATCGTCCGATTCAAACACATTCAATGATTCTCAGTGTAGGCGCCCACCAGTAAATTGATAGGCACAAATAGAGGTACCCTTCACTTATTTCTAAATAACCCCAAATTTACAATTTTGTATTTAAATAACACCCTCAATTATTGTTTCTGTTAATTGTTCTCTTTGAAAAAGCAGACATCATAGATGAATTTCTAACACGAGAAGAAACATTGTAGGTGATAAGTGCACTCGGTGCTTTTTTAGAGACGGCAGTTAACGGAACAGTAACTGAAGGTGTTATTTAAAAACAAAACTTCAACATAGGAGATTATTTATAAATAAGTGAAATATGGAGTGTATTTTATAAATATACCAAAGCATAGGGAAGTATATGCAAAAATACTCTTTTTTTAAAGACTAGGTCACCGTTTCTTAAATATGAATTTTTTTTTCAATATATGGAGGTTTTCATACTTAGATTTTTGATGACAAAGATTACATTAAAAAAGAGGAAATATTTGTACTTGAAGATTCTAGCTATGATTGCAAACCCCTTACATTATGTTAAATAAACAAAAAAATGTTGTAAAGATAAAATAAGACAAAGTAATTTTACACTTTGTTATTGCTTCATGTTTTTCATATGTATAGCCATGTCATATTTATAATATAATAAAGATGATAGTTTGGGCAATTTATAGAAATTGGGGTAGTTTGGGCAGTTTGTAGAAAGTGGTGCATAGAAGTTTTCTAATACTTCCCCTCAAGTTGGAGCGTGGAGATTGGAAATGCCCAACTTTCTAAATAAAAAATGAAATTGATCACGACCTAGTGCTTTGGTAAAGATGTCTGTTAGTTGATTGTACGTGTGCACGTAGGAGGTGACTAGGGTGCCTGAAGTAATCTTTTTGCGAACTGAATGATAATCAATCTTAAAGTGTTTAGTGTGTTCATGAAAGAATGGATTTGCGACAATATGAAGTACTGCTTGATTGTCACCAAATAGTTGCATAGGTTTTGGATGATAAACTCAGATATCTTGAAGAAGCGGCTTTAACCAGACAAGTTCACAAGTAGCATTGGTCATAGCTCTATATTCAGCCTCAGTGGAAAAGGGAGAAATAATATATTGTTTCTTAGATTTCCATGAAATTGGACTGCAATTGAGCTTGATGAAGTATCTTGTGGTAGAGAGCCGTGTCATGGGGCAATTTGCCCAATCAAAATCGACGTATGAGGAGAAATTGAAGGAACTATCGAATGATAACATGATGCCTTGGCCTGGGGAAGATTTAAGATATCGGAGTACTCTCTAGTAGTTGTAGCATAATGTGGTTGACGAGACTAATGCATGAATTGACTAAGAATATTTACAGAGTAAACTATGTCAGGCTTTGTAATAGTAAGGTAAATGAGTTGTCCAACTAGGCGACGATAAACTGTTGAATCAGAAAGAAGTTCGCCATATTCGTTAATTAAATGGAGATTTTGTTCCATCGGAAATATAGTAGGCTGAGTTCCAAAACGACCACTATCGGCGAGTATGTCAAGAGTATATTTTTGCTGGCTAAAAAAAAGTGCCCTTTGGAGATCGTGTAACTTCAATTTCTAAAAAATATTTTAAGTGTCTCAAATCCTTGATATGAAAATGGTCATAGAGAAAGATCTTCAAATCATTAATAGAAGTGGTGCAATTACCTGTCACGATATTGTTGGTACACGCTTTTTCTGGGTTCCTCTCGGTCCCTAGAAGAAGTGGCGCAATTCGGTCCTGTGGACTCTGGCTAGGGGCGGTGGAATAATAAAATAAAAAATATTAAATTGCTGAAATTAGAGAGGCAAATATTAAATAGGGAGTACCTAGATGATGCGATCGCCAGTTGCAGTTATTTATCGACGCTGCAACATGTCACTCATCACGCTTTACTGAGTGTGGGTTAACTCCTTTGCTGAACATCGGTCGGCCGACTCCAACAGCTGTAGTCTGTCTAACTTAATTTTCTAATCCTGCTTTAAGTCTAGTTAGCTTTATCTCCTTATCATGCCCTGGGTTTGTCTGATCGTGGGTTTCCTAGCATTACTCTAACTCTAATTGACTGGATTTCCTACCGTTGCTATAACTCTAATTATTCTAGTTTCCTAATGTTGCTCTGATTCTAATTAAATTAATCTCCTAATACTATTCTAACTTTAATTAAGTTAATCTACTAATACTACTCTAACTAGGAAAAAATGGTTGTGGCCCGTTATGTTAAGGAGGATCGACCCCGTTTCCGAGAACCCTCCGTAAGCTCCCTTGGGCAAATAGGTTGGGTAAGGGTTATTTTGTAAATTCTGAAAATTAAAAATAGAATTTGAATTGAGAATTGAGAATTTAGAGATCGAAATTAAGAAATTTAAAGGTTAAGAATTAAAACTAGAACTGAAGGCTATGAACGAGAAGTAAGAGGTCAGGAACTAGAACTATAAGTTAAGAACTAGAACCTAATAATTAAGAATTAGAACTAAAAAATTAAGAACTAGAATTAAAACTAAAAATTAAAGATCTAAAACTAGAATTAAGAACTAAAGCTTAAAAATTTAGAACTAGAACTAAAAAATAAAGAACTAGAAAGAGATTACCTGAAGCTAAGCACTTCTTCCTCCTTCTAGTGTCACAGAGGGGAGAACTCGAGCTGGGGAGAGGCCTAAGCTCGAGAGAGAGGAGATTGTTATTGAAATTGTGGTGTTTGGGCGTAGGGTAGGAGGGTTTTTATAGGTATCGGGCTAATTTCACATGTGTGGCCATGTGCTTAATTGGTGAATTAAGTGCATGAGACATTGTGTGAAATCGAATTAAGTGCAGGATCCACAGCGCTTAATCCAGTTTGAGTTGGTCGGGGAGAGTGAACTTGGTGCAAGAGAGACCAGTTGTGCATGTGTAGTCACGCGTGCAATAGAATTTAGCGCATCTATGAGTGCGCGAAATTCGGGATCTTCCCGAGTTGGGTCGGGTTTAAGCTGCAAAGCTATTGTTTTAGCTTGGGCCTCAATCATATACTATTATTTCAGTATATGATCTCCGTATTTAGGATTTCAAAGTCTTCAAAGAAGGTCAGTCCTTTTTCAAAGATCGTGGGTGAGGTCAAAGGGTAACCGAACATGCTTGTATACTCTGAGAGGGTAAAATCAGGGTGTCTACTGATGTCACGATGATATCGTCGACATACACCAAGACGACTGTGAATGTAGCACTGTGTAAACAAAGAATAATCCTCATTTGATTGAGAGTAACCAACATCTTTGAAGGCAGGAGAAAATTTTGTAAACCAGTTATGTGATGCTTGTTAATTTGAGGCTATAGAGGGACTTGTGTAAGCGATAAACGCAATGCTCCCCCTGTCGAGAAAAATCAGGAGGAATTTGCATATAAACTTTTTTGTACAGGTCCCAATGAAGGAATGCGTTGTTATCATCTAGCTAGTGGAGAGGCCAGTTTCGAATGGATGCCACGGCTAAGAGGCAACGCACAGTGACAAGGTTGGTAGCAGGAGCAAAGGTTTCATGATAATTCAACCCTTCTTTATTAGTGTAACCTTTAGCAACTAAACGAGTGTTAAATTATTCTACAATTCCATCGGCTCGATATTTGACTTTGTATGTTCATTTGTACCCAATGGGTTTCTTGCCTAGTGGCAATGGGTGTAAAATTCACGTTTGATTTTGTTGTAATGCATCTATCTCCACAGATATTGCATCACACTAATAATGATATTTAATAACTTGTGAAAAAGTTTCAGGTTTTTATAGGAATGAATAGCATATGAGAGACGAATATGGTTAGGAGAAAAACGTGCATATGAGAGAGACGGAGAAATATGGTAGGTAGTACCTATAGATAGTTGTGCAATTGGTGAAGTATGAGAAGTCTTTTGAGGTAGAATAGGACAAATAAAATCTTTAAGGTGAGTTGGGTATGTGATATTTCGCCGAAATCGACGTGGTTCAAGGTGTTGCGGAGGGGGTGTAATACGTAAATTAGGTTCATGGGGTTGGATTGTAGGTGGAGGAATATTGTGAGCAATGTCAAGAATTGGGAAAGTAAAAGGTCTATCTTCCAAACCAATAGTAGTATTCCCTTGATCATTAACTGGTAAAGGAAGTACAGTGTAGATGGATTCGGAGATGGACTTTGTTTGTGATTGGAAAGGGAATGTAGATTCAATGAATACATCATGAGAAGTGAAAAGACGTCTAGTGTTAATGTCATATACTCGATTACCACGTTGACTAGAGATCGGTGTTTTCGCTCTGCCACCCTATTACGTTGAGGGGTTTCAACACAAGTTTGTTGATGAATCGTGAAATTTTTTTGCATAGCAGTAGAAAGAAATTTCATGCCATTGTCAGTCCTTATTTGATGAATCGAGTGTTGAAATTGATTTTTATTCATTGTACAAAACTTTGTGAGAAATGAATATATTTCAGATTTAAAATGCATAAGATAAACTCATGCACAACGTGAAAAATCTTCTATAATAGTAAGAAAATAATGTGCACCAGTGAAGGATGTAGTAGGATATCCACCTAAAATATAATAATATATTAGATTAAAAGGGCGAGTACTATGATTATCACTTAAAGAAAAAGACTGCATGTTTGTTTAGAAATTTGACACACATCACAATAAGAGTTAAAGTGAAAAATATCTTTAAAAAGAGAAGACAAATTAGATAGACGAGCAGTAGAAGGGTGCCCAAGTCGCAAGTGTCAGAGGTTGGAGTTTGGTCATCTAACAAGCATGGTGATGGTGTTGATGTTGGTGGTTGGAGGAAATAATAAAGGCCATCCCTTACTTCACCCGCTCTAATTAGCTTCCTCGATGATAGGTCCTGAAAAACGCAAAATATTAGAAAAAATATAACAACACAGTTCAATTGTTGTGATAGTTTGCGGACAAATAATTAGTTGAATTGAAATTGGGGTACACAAAGAACATCATGTAATACAATATTATTAGAAAGATTGACTGAAACAGCATGTGTGATGGTTGTCATATCACTAATAGGTAGCTTAATGGGTTTGGCTTCAGTGGTTTGAATCAGACGCGTGAAAGTGGTCATGTGATCAGACGCACCACTATCAATAATCCATGTGGTGGAAGGAAATGAAATAGCAGAATCGTCAGAAAATAATGATATGTTGCCAACAAGATTGTCAGATTTTTCATTGGCATTGAACAATTATAGGAGCTGTTGGTATTGTTCTGCCGAGAGACTGAGGAGAGCATAATCAACGGTTTGATTTATCTCATCTTGAGGGTTATTAGGTGTTCCAAGTAGTGAAGCGTTATGAGCAGTAATGATACTTGATGAATTGCGATTGTTGTATAGTTGATTCCCTTTTCTTTTTTTAAAATTGGGTGGGTAACCAACTAACTTGTAACAGTAGGTTACCAATGATTGTTGGTCTTGTTGAAGTGTGTATATTGCATGTTTAAATTGAAAGACCCGAGGATTATTGCTTTGTGAGAATCGTACTTCGAGATCCAACCATATGTCACGTGGTGTATCACTATAAATGATGCTACTGGTGAGACTTTTGCCAATGACATTGAGTATTCATGACAAAGTCATGCCAATGCAACAATCCCATGCTTGAAGCTCTGTCAAGTTCGTAGTTGATTTCTTGAGGGTGTCATCAATAAATCCAAGTTTGTTTTTAGCATTCAATGCGATTTTCATCAATCTTTTCCAAGTATAATAGTTTTGACTAACAAGAGAGGTTCAAACGAGGGTAGCACCCGGATGATCAGATGAATGAAGACAATAGAGAGACAGAATATCATTAATCAAATTTGAGGTAACAAATGAACGACCGTCTGTCATTGGACGAACCAAATATTCAACGAGAGAAAGAAAAATGTTGCAAAGAGAAAATAAAACATTAATTTTATACTTTGTTATTGCTTCCTTATTTTCATATATACAGTCATGTCATATTTATAATATAATAAAGAGGATAGTTTGGGCAGTTTGTAGAAAGTGGGACAGTTTGGGTAGTTTGGACAGTTTGTAAAAAGTGAGGTAATTTGGGCAGTTTATAGAAAGTGGGGTAGTTTGTAGAAAGTGGTGCATAGCAGTTTTCTAATACAATAATCATGAAGTCCAACCACTCGGCCCATGACATTTGAATTGCAAATGGAGACATTTTTAAGTGGTTTTTTTTTTTTTTTTGGTAATTCAGCTTGAGGTTGGAGGGTCCTCATCCTTATTATTGACAGATTTTTTTATAAAAAAAAGACTATTACATTTAAGTGGTTGCAAGCTAAAAAATTTCAATCTAGTTGCTCACTTTAGAAAAACTAAAGGGTCAATCAAAAGCTTTTAGAAATAGTATTGTCATGTTATCTGTCTCATAGGGTACTATAAAATAAAGTGTTAGTTATTTTGTCATAATCATGATCAAATCTAGAAGTTCCCCCAAAAAGTATTAGAATGCTAAGTACGTTCAGTCTGTCTGTTGGACGGACGTCCGTGACTGAACTCACGGACATCTGTGAGTGATTCACGGACGTCCGTGTCCAAGGCGATTATTGAAGGGAAGTTAGACTTTCGAGAATATTGAATTTCTTGGAAAAATCTTCATGCTATTTAGAATTCTTTGTTTTTCTTCTGCTTGAGATAATTTATTATTATTCTGCATTGATTTAAATCTCAAGGAAAATTTTACCTCTGTGATCTTAGGTTAAGTTTGTTTGTTTCAAGTTTTTTTTGCTGACTCGTACGCATCGAGTGGACCATCGTGAGAGACGATGGTTGAAGGCGATAACTTTACACTATGAAAGGGACAATCGTGGGACGCGATCGTTGCTGGTGAGATGAGTGATAGAGCATTTCATTTATAAGCACTATAAGAATATATTTTTCATAGTGAATTGTTTGTCTTAGATCTAAGATAGATCCCGTGATTTTTACCTGTGAAAGAGTTTTTCACGTTAAAATTGCTTGTATTCAATTGATGGTTGCGATTGAATCTTTATATCGTGTAAATTATTTTATCGCTAATTATATCATCGATTACCTCGAAATTTTATGAAGTATTGTAATCTTCATACAAAGTGGCACACTTGATGGAAAATTAGGACTCATGCAAAATATTACTCTATAGTGTCCTAATAAAAAGAGAGACCTGCACAATGCAGCAAGGGAATGGTTAGCGGAAGAACTTGTGTAATGCACGATTATTGGGACCACGTAAGAGAGAACTGCATTATAAGAGAGAGGGGACCATCTGAAGAAGTGAGAGAGAGAGTGAGAGAGAGAGAATGAGTGAGGATATAATGTAGGCTCCCATCGGTAAATTGGTAAGCACGAATAGAGGTACCCTTCACTTATTTCTAAATAACCACTGAATTTGCAGTTTTCCATTTAAATAGCACCTTGAGTTACTGTTCCGTTAACTGTTATTTCTTAAAAAAAACAGACATCAGAGAAGAATTTCTAATATAAGAAAAAACAATGTAGGTTATAAGTGCACCTACATTAATTTTTTCTTGTGTTAGAAATACTTCTCTAACATCTCTTTGCTTTTTTTAGAGACGACAGTTAACGAAATAGTAACTGAAGGTGTAATTTAAAAACAAAACTACATATTAAGAGATTATTTATAAATAAATGAAACAAGGGTAAATTTTATAAATATACCAAAACGTAGGGAGGCATATGCAAAAAAACCCTCTTTAAAAAGACCAAGTCATCGTTTCTTGGACATGGAATATATGGAGGTTATCATGCTTAGATTATTGATGACAAGGATTGCATTAAAAAATAGAAAATATTTGTACTTGAAAATTCTAGCTATGGTTACAAACCCCCCTTACAATAATAATGAAGAGCAACCACTCAGCCCATGACATTTGAATTGCAAATGGAGACATTTTTAAGTGGTGGTTGCAAGCTAAAGTTTTTCAATCTATTTGCTCCCTTTAGAAATACTAAAGGGCTAATCAAAAGCTTTTAGAAATAGTGCTTTCATGCATGCTATCCGTCTCATAGGGCACTATAAAATAAAGCATTGTAGTCTTTATTCAGAGTGGCGCACACTACATAGAAAATAGGGACTCATACGAAATCTTACTCTATAGCATCAGTAACAAAAAGAGAAGCCTACACAATGCAGCACGGGAATGATTAGAGGAAGAACCTGTGTAGTACACGATTATTGGGACCAGAGAGAACTGCGTGACAAGAGATAGGGGACCATCTGAAGGACAGAGAAAGAGGGAGAGGGAAAGGAGGTAAAGGTTGGGCTCCAAATTTTGCTCTTTCTCTTTTAAAGATTTTTTTCTAGAAAAATATACAATTGATACAAAAGCGTAGAACATCCTCATGGATTAATCCCTTCAATCTAAGTGAAACTTTTGGGTTACACAATATTTTACTTACTTGTTTTTATTTCATCCAACCTGCATTAATCTTATTTAAGGCGTCCTCTTCAAATCTACCATATTGTAAAGTAGAAACTAAAATAGAACAATCTATGATAATACATTTTCTCTTTATTTTGTTAATTTTCAAACCTCTAAACTCCAAAGCTCTTCTCCATAATTTTAATTTATCATTTTTTTTTCTTCTTTATGTAATTAGTACCACATCATGCGACACTCTATCATATGTCTTCTCCAATTCAATAAAAGCATATGCAGGTTCTTCCTTCTCTCTTCGAACTTCTTCATAAATTGCCTTAATAGGAAAATAGTTTCACTTGTTACTTTTGCCAATATAAATCCAAACCAATTCTCTAATTCCTTCATTTTTCAAAGAGACATTTTTTATCATTTTACCCTAGTGACTATAAGGTGAAAAATGAGTAGTAATTCCTTCATTTCAGATATATCATTTAAAAAATATTTTGTATGTTGGAATGGAAGAATTTTATGGGCCTAATTCAACCTCACAAAATCGGCTTGTATGGAAAGATTTGCCCAATTTATATATAACCCCACGGCCTCTAGCCCACAACTGATGTGTGACTATTCTAACAGGAATGTGGCATTGATGATAATCAATGGCATACAGTTGAAATGAGTTTATAGAAAAGTTGAATATCATATTTTTATTGTATTTTTAATATACCGGAGAAAAGTGTATCATTAAATAAATTTAGACAAAATTTCATATATATATATATATATATATATATATATATATATATATATATATATATATATATATATATAGACACCCACACCCGTAATGCATTTACGACTAGCCAACATCAAGTAGATGGAAAAAAGAGATTATGACAATACAAGACTACAAAAATGTAGTAAGAATAAATAGGAAATGACTATTAGATCTGATTGCCACGATCTATTGTCACCTACTAGTTCACTGTCCTATGTGTTGTCAAGTGTCATTATATACATCTGTGAAACAATGTACGGGGATTGATTGATTGGATTTTATTCACAAATGTATAGTTCTAAAGAATGGTTTATAATAAGTTGTAAATCTCTTGATGGTTGACCACCTCTCATTTCATAGTTAACTACACTTATAGTTGTGGTTTACCACACCTCAAGTGATGGCTAACCATGAAATTAGTTTCGCAAAGATTTATTTATAGTGATTTCTTTAAGGTTGCGACTACTATAAATATATTCTTTGGAGTTTTTAGGGTCGGCCTCTCTCATTATTATTCTACAGCTCGCCGACTTTGAGAGAAAAACCTACGCAGCCTTTAAACCTTTTGATCAGATCTCTATTGTATATTTAAAGGTATTTTTCCTTTTCTATTTTCTTTAGAGAATAGCGCTTGTAGACTCAAGCGTGGTTATGCTCGTAAATTCGATTGACCTTGGTGGATTTCAGAGTGTTGTTGTGGCTCGTCTGAACACGAGTGGACCATAACGCGATTTGGTGGTTGAAGGTGACAAATTGAGGAACTGTGGAGATGCGTAGTGGATTCTAGCATTGCTGTTTGGAAATGTTTGATAGAACTAGAGAGTACATTCATTTGGTATTTTCTGTAGTCATTTAACTTATAGTGTATTTACTGCCTTGGATCTGACATATATGGATCCCGTGATTTTTTCACTTTTGAGTTTTTACGTACTCATGTATAGTAGTGATTAATTTGTTTTATATTATTTATTTCCAATATCATCAATAGACGAATCTAAGATACCATAATTTTAATAACATAAAATTTAAAGGCCACAAAGGGGAAAAATAGAACATCCATACATTTAATGTACATTGGATAAACGATTACCGATCAAAGAAGTATCTCATTTGATGTCGAGGATTCTAAGCAACAATATGGTGAAAAGTACGCCAGAAATAACCAATTCGACGATGGAGATTCTCCCTCAAGAAGGAAAAGCACCGTTCAGTGTGGATCCTGCCTCTCCCAACTTGCTCTCGATCGGACGGGTAGCAATTGACGACAACAGAGATCTGGTTTGAGATTGGAATGGAGTTGGTTCTGGGGGAGATGCAAGAGGTGATGGTAGGGACAGAGGGGATGCCGATGGAATAACGACGGGTGGGGGAGATAATCCTAAAGAGGTCAGTGTTGATGGTAGAGTAATGGCGCGTGGAAGTGATATCAAAGAAGCTGGAGGTGAGGTGGGGATGGTCGATGCGGCAATTGGTGAATCTCTCGGTGCTCGTGCGAGAGAGGATCGAAGGAGATGTACTACCACCGTTATGGATGATACGAGAATGGTGAGAGGGAAATCCATTTTTCTTCACTTCATCTGCAGAGAATAAGAGATGACAAGGGTTAGGACGATAGACATTTTTATTATACGGCGGACCAGAAACAACAGACCATTCAACCAACTGCTCCAGCAATGGGCCCCAACAATGAAGCTCAGGGCGACCACTTATATTGCACCACAAAAGCATCTATTGAATGATTTGCTGTTTCATGTCCGATAATTATTATATTCTTTGACCGATTGTTGTACGAATTGGCATATAGATGAAAAATGGTGGTGTGTTACAAGTAATTTCATTGAGGGATGTAGGCAAAACATTTGCGCATAACAAAGATCATTAGGTGAATAGCTCGGCTGCCGCATGTTGGTGGTCGGGTCGATCATTATAGACCAGCTCTTTGAAAAGTATAAAGTTAAACATATAAAAGGATGAATAAACATGCTAATTATAAACACAAATAATAATAAAGCACTATTTCTATTTATCTTTTAATTCGTCCAGCTAAACATCACATGATGACAACATGTTTTGCAAACTTATTTATTATAATTAAAGAAAGGTAGTCATTACTTGCACTCTCTTTTTAAGTGATTGCACCGAGGTTAAAAAAAGACTTTGTATTTTAGGAACATGCGATATGTGAAAACGCAATCTGAGTCTTCTGCTTTAAAGTTCATGATCTATAGATCCTTAGTAAATAAGATTAGCATATAATATAATCTTTATCATGTGATTAAATATAGTTAAAGGCTATTATTTTTTTCAACGATTAATAATAATAGATCATATGATAAATATCGAATCTTGCTCCAATTTTATCCACTAAGGATCTATAGATCATGAATTTTAAATCAGATGGTCTAAATTATATTTTTACATGTCACATGTCCCTAAAATACAAAGTCTTTCTTTAATCTCGATGCGATCACTTAAAAATTGTGCGCAAGTAATGGCTCCCTTAAAGAAATGATGGATCAAGAAATAAAAAGCATCTTACTTACTACTCTCCAAAATTAAATATTTAACAAAGGCATCATCCCTCTTAACTAGAGTTGGTGCTAGGAAAAAGCCTTGTGTTGGAGAAAAATAATACATTATTAATTGTTTTAATATGAAAATATTTTGCAAAAATAGTTGTGAATTATATAATAGGTGGGCCGGAATAAAAAAATAATTGGCCCAACCTGGCCCAATTAGTAACCAGGTTGGTTTTAGGCTAGTTCTAAAAGCCCGATTAAAAAATCGGCCCATTTGAGCCCGACCCGATCCTTTGATATATAACTTTTATAAACATTATATTATAATTACAGGGTAGCTCGTGGCCCACCCCGGATTGGCCTGAAATGGGCCGGATACCATTCAGTTCATAGTAGAATCAATCGGTCCGTTGAAGTCGCTTTACGTTGTGGTAGAGACTGCTTTGAAATCTAAAAACATTTCAGGAGTAATTTCAATATTTTTTTTCATAGACTTTTTGAAAGCAAGAGGCTTCAAAGAAGTTTGAGAGTAGATTTGAATAATTGACAATTAATGAAGGTGAGCACTTACTTGCACATACTTTTTAAGTGATTGTACCGTAGTTAAAGACTTTGTATTTTAGGGACATGTGATATGTGAAAATGCAATTGAGGTCATCTGATTTAAAGTTTATGATCTATAAAACCTTAGTGGATAAAATTGAAGCAAAATACAATACTTATTATATGATCTATTGTTGTCAACTGTTGAATCAAATAATAGCTTTTGACTATACTTAATCACATGATGAAGATTATATATCATACTAATCTTATCCACTAAGGATCTATAGATCATGAATTTTAAATCAGACGGACCAAATTGCATTTTCACATGTCACATGCCCCGAAAATATAAAGTCTCTTTTTAACTTCAGTGCAATAAATTATAAAGCGAGTGCAAGTAATGGCTCCCTTAATGAAGACTGTGTACTAGATTATTATTAGGGAAATCTATCGGATTGTCGGATACACCTTTTCCATCAGAGGTCCTATATTTTCACCTTTATCCAAACCGACCAACTTTTAGCTAAGTCATTTTCAGCTAGCACAAAAAGTCCGAAATTCCCCTTCTTACACTTTTTTTTCGTTCTACATGATTTAAAATTTTAAATATTTATATTTTTCTATATTTACGCGATGTGAAATCGGATCTATGCAGTCTGATTTGAAGGCCACATAATAAAATAGATGGCTCCAAAGATATACATGAAAAAAAGGCGATATAGCCTCTTAAAAAAAAAAAATTATCAATCAATGGCGACTCCTAGAACAGTCGATGGTGACTCTTAAAACAATCGATGGCAACTCTTAACACAGTCGGTACCGACCATTTTAAGAGTCGTCATCAACTCTGTACAGAGTCGTCATCGATTGTATAAAAAAAATATTTTTTTTTTATACAGTTGATGGCAACTTTGTATAGTGTCGCCATCGACTGTAAATTTTTTTTTTTTTTTTTTTTACAGTCGATGACGACTCTTAAAATGGTCGGTACCAACTGTGTACAGAGTCGATATCGCTTTTTTTTCATATCTATCTTTGGCGCTATCGATTTTATATTGTGGCCTTCAAATCAGACAGTATAAATCTCATTTTACATCGCGTAAATAAAAAAATATATAAATATTTAAAATTTTAAATTATATAGGTGTATATTCTTCTTTCTCATTTTGATCTGCTACGATCTCTGATGAAAAAGGTGTATATGGGTCGATCCAAATAACAGATCGGAGTAAATTTGATTGAAGAAAAGACGCTCTCACCTTCGTTATGACTTTTAAAAACTACAACAGATTAAAATAAGAAAGAAAATTATGTTTTTATGTATTATAGAAAGAGGATAATTTTACACTTTTTACTCTCCAACTCGTCGGTTTGAGTAGAGATGAAAATATAAGACTTCTCCCGTAAAAGGTGTATGTAATAGAGTCGATCACGTAAATTTGCCTTATTAATATATGACAGGTGGCTACCAACCTTAGTAGGGGCAGGTGGAGTTACTCGTTGACTTAATGAGTGTCAGATCTATAGTGGTTTGAGGCAGCTTTTGTGGGGTAGTTTTGTCACATGAGACAAAGCTATTATTTTGCCTTGTAGCGTGTAGGTGAGGAAGATAAGTATTATTACATATGACGCCTAATGCGGGTCTTCTGGAAATAGAGAAAGGGAGTAAGATAATTACACTCAGGCAGAATCGCAAAATTAGTGATGGCAATGGCAGGTAGATGCCAGAGGTTTCTACAATTTTTGGGTTTTTGAAAATGGTACAAGTGTGCAATTAATGTAAGGTTTCCAAACATGGGAGAAGAGGAGCTTATGATTAGATGGAGATCTTTTCTCACCCTAATCTTCTTACAATAGATCTTGGATTATGGAGCACTTATCAGACGGTCAATTTTTTATTTCACGTGTCAAGATCCCTAAAAAATGACCTTTAAATTATATGTACTCATCATGTTCAAATGTGAATTTAGGGCTACCATTTTGGATCCGTGACTCATGGAATAAAAAATTGACAGTTTGATAGGTTTTCCATTATCTTAAGATCTATTGTGTAGAAGATAGGGGTGAAACATGATCTCCATCATATGATTAGAAGGAATCATGGGGAGATCGCTTTTCACCACCCCTAATCTTTCATAAAATAGATCTGAAAATCATGAGCGTAACATCAAACAATCAGTTTTTGATTCCACTTAACACTGATCTAAAAAGAAGTGGCCCTAAAATCACATAACACACATCACACTCAAACGCTATTTGGGGGTCATTTCTTAGAGATCTGTGAATCGTGGTGATAAGAAATCCAATGGGCCTAACTCACCCTCACAATATTGACTTGTTAAGTGAGGTTTGTCCAAGATATAAAGAGCCCAAGAAGGGTCATTCCACAAGCCGATGTCGGATAAATCCATCACACCCCCCGCACGTGTTGGCGAGATTGAGTCAAATCAGGGGGACAAGAAATATGTGACACTACAAAAAATAAGACTATTAGTGGTAATTTTTAACTATAAAAAATTGCCGCTATTAATAAAAAAATTATTAAGACTATTAGCGACAAGGTAAGACTATTAGCGACAAGGGTATTACTGACAATTTTTTCCTACTGCTAATAGACTTACTTTTTGTAGTGTGATGTGAGGAGAAAGAACGACTCTGATACGATAATAAGAAATCCAACAGGCCTAATTCAACCTCACAAATACGGATTGGAAGGTGAGTTTTGTCTAAATTATAAAGAGCCCAAAAAGGTGATGTAGGACAGATAGTCTGATGATAAGATCATGGTCTCAAGACCAATCGGATGAAAGATTGGGGCAAAGAACCATCTCCATTGTATGATTCCAAGCATTCCGTGGGTTTGAGTGGGCTTCAACGCGAACAAAGGTACCCTATACAACCCCCGCCCAATAAATCGGGCGGAGAAGGGAGGGTTGAGCCCCTGGTCCGAGCCAGATAAATAGGCTAAGATATATATTTTTAAAAAAATGATGGATGGTCAGAAATGAGTCATAGGATGATTTGGGCGGAACAAATCGATCTCACCTTTCAGACCCTCTTGGAAGAAGGAAGAAAAAGCATCCATTTGATTTGTCGGGCGGACCAAACCGATCTCAACCCCCCCTTCCTCTTGGTTTGCATTTTCTGCAAGCGACATCCCATTTGCATTCGGTCCAAAAAGCACCTCTACCTTACTGGGCCTTCCCCACCCGAAATCTGTATCGTAAACCCGAAATTTCGGCGATCCGGCTACCGTAACCGGCCCCCTCAGTGCACATAGTTTCGGAATCCAATTCTCAGCTCCACTCAAAGCCCCATTCTTCAAATTGCGTATCGAGTTTCCAATGGCCTCCGAAGCGACCGCCACGCCCTCTCCACCAACTAAATCGCTCCCCTTCGTTTCCACGAAACAAGTGGCCATACAGTTCCCGAAATACGTATCGGGAACGGGAGGCTGCAACCGAGTCCTAATATCGCCTGCGAAAAGTAAGTGTTCCGTGTCGCCGACCTCGTGGCCGTTCTCACGGCGGGCTTTAACCGAGCAAGCCCAAACGTAGGCGCTCGTTAACATGAATGTCGAGCAGACCATGTTGTTGCCGTATCGGGCCGATACCAATCTATGGAGTCGCTCGATATCGGCTTTTTTGAGAACGAATCGGGCGAGAACCGAGTCGGCTCCTCTTTTCTCCGCAGCCTTGAATAAACTCTTCTCGGCCATAATTCTCTTCCATTGCTCGGAGAAAATCGCTTCGAGGCCGTTCGGATCTTTGATCACCGATCGGTCGTGAAACGGTAGCGGATCGAGCAAAGAAGCGTCGCCCAATTGACAAATCGAGGCCCACGACTTCATAAAATATAAAGAGCTACGAAGGTCGACGGCTGCATGGTGTGTGGTTAATCCGATACAAATGCCGGAATCGGGGAAGACGGTCACTTGTAACGCCAGTACCTGGTTTCCTAATGTATCGGATATCGGCAGGTCGGGAGCGAAAAGGTGGTCTCTCAAGACGTCTCGAGGGTGGTTTTGTATGAATTGGTAGAAATCGGTGTCCGACTCGGTGACAGTTAACTCGACCGAGTCGCCTTCACGGTAGCAGAGCCCTAGCTTGCCCGATTCAGTTGAGTGGGTGAGATTTCCGGCTAAAGGGTAGAAATGTTGGAGAGTGAGGGAGAGAGAGGTTTTGAGTTTGGGGAGGATGGAGTCTAAGAAGTACTTCTTTGAGTGAGTCAACTCGTAGAAGAAGAGGCGTTTTACGGGAGGTCCAGGGAGACAGTAAACGTCAAAGAAGGTTAGTGGGTGAGATGTCTGAGGTACTGAGTGGGGTGGAGGTCCGACTCGGCATATCTCCCTTATCTGGCTTGTGTCAGTTAGAGATGCCATCGAGGAAGAGAGAGAGAGAGAGAGAGAGAGAGAGAGAGAGAGAGAGAGAGGAAGGATTGCCTAGAGAGTTGAGAGTATAAATGAATTAGGGTACCGTTATATATTCACACATTCCACACTCTATAATGGGGACGGTGTTATAAAATAGATTATTTTCATAGACAATTTTCAAGATTCATAGAAAATGGAGGAGAGTGATACAATAGACAATTTTGTAGAAAACTTATCTCAGGTAATATGACTCTTTTCATATATAGTGTGGCCTAAGAACTATAGTCTGTCAGTTCGCACCATGGGTTAAAATATTGGGTTTCCGATACGTATCGTCCGAGCTCTAAAACGATACGTATCGGATGATACGTATCGGTACCGGTCTGTATTGGATGACACATTGAATGTATCGTTTGATACATTCAATATATTTGAATGTATCGAATGATACATTTAATGTATTGTTGGAGTCCAATATTGATACGTATCGTCCGATAAGTATCGGTATCGGACGATATTTTGATCCATAGTTCGCGTCATATAAGTTGCTTGTAAAATTGTCTATCGTCAATATAAAATCATGCTTGAGAGAAGAGTTTTTAAATGTATATAGTGTGACATAAAAATTTGACCGTTTGATCGAACAATCTTAATTGTACGAATTGATATATAGAGAATATTTTAGCCTAAAAGAAATGATCGACTCTTTGACTTTTGTTTTTGTCTAGGTAGTAAGTTTGATTAAATTGGCGTTTGGTAGATCTGACATGGAGAGATAGCCGTGTTAAACAGAAAATAATAAAAATGAAGGGATGGGGCCGTCTAGAAGCTGTGAATAGATCCAAAAGATTTTGTGGTATATTTAATTTTTTAAGTTATAAAAATAGGGTAATAACTTTGACCGATATTTAAATGGTATTTTTTTTTATATAACTTGGGAATCCGGGCCTCTTAAAGAACCCGCCTAATCCCAGGATACATATGCACCCCAAATTCAGCATATACCGAATCAACACAAAACATTTAAATGGTGTTAAAATGATCAATGTGTCATTCGGCACCCGTCTACAATAAATTTAAATTATTCAAGTGACAATCTATCATTAGAACATGTATCAATCAAAAGATTATGCTTTTAAGTGGGCGTAAATCATATGATCGGTAAACTTCAATATCAGCCATCAAAACTAATAACAATCGTTAGTATTAGACTGATATCTTTTAATTGATGATACACTTTAACGGTATGAATTTTCAAGATCATAAGCTAATTAATGGTGTAAGGTTGGTTTAAACGCAATTGAATGTTTAAATGCGGGTAAGTAGAGTCTTTACCTAAAAATATAGTGGCAATTTGAGGGTAGGCAGCGTGGATTTCTTGCCTATTATATTAAGCGTCCGGAGATCCGAGACACGCGGCGAAATTAGGGTGCAGAATGGTAGCATAGCGTGGGGGTCTATTTGGACTAATTTGATTACGATGTGTATCGGCCAAAGCAACCTATATTTAACGCTATATGCACTTTTATATATATATATATATATAATAAAAAAGAGAAAGACTTTGGTAATTTTGGGATCGGCCTCCTGTAGAATACAATCTAAGTCATCTGTTTTGAAGACTATCATGTAAAGATTGTTCAGATCAAAGGTACACACGAAATGCATTCTCTATCATTTAATTGAATAATGTCAAAGAAAATCATCATTACATGATCTTTACATGATGGTCTCAACGATCTTTATATGATAATCTTCAAATTAGACGACTTAGATGATGTTTTATGTTGCCCAATAAAATCATTCATTTTAACCATGTGCATTAATACAAATCATGTGTGCAATTTTTAGCTCCCAAAAAAAGTTTGCAAAGAATATTATTAGCATTTATACCAGTTGATATGGGCCAATATATGAGCCCATATTTGAGTTCTTTTTAAAACATAACAAAGAAATATAAATTTATAATAAAAATATGGACACCTTTCTTCGCACTCACGCGTTCTCTGAAAGCACCTACATCGAAGACCCTTTAAAACTAATTGATTGAGTTAGATCAGATGATGGAGATCGTGTTTTACACCGATCTTCTACGCAACGGATCTTGAGACTATGCCATACCTATCGAATGGCAATTTTTTATTCCACATGCCCCAGATTCCCAAAATATGCACCTTGTGTGTAATGGCACACATCACGCTCAAATATGATTTTAGGGTCATATTTTGAGGATCTTTGACACATAGAATAAGAAACTGATCGTCTGATAGGTGGGACATGGTCTCAAGATCTACTTTCTAGAAAATCGAGGTGAAATATGATTTCCATTGTTTGATCTAGCCCAATCAATGATTTTTAAGGGGCTACACACGTGGGTGCTTTCAGAGAACGTGTGAGTGCAAACTGAACTACCCTAAAAACATTTGTACAAAACATTTTTCGCAATTTCGCCGAATTATACCCAATGGCCTTGCTTGGCAGAACGAGTTTTGGAAATAACTCGATAAAATCTTGAGATTTTATGGAAATGAAAACTTCCTGGCAAGTTAGTAGGACCCACAAACTAGAGTTTTTTAAAAAACTTAAATAAAAGTTTCAACCAAAATTTGGCTGAAACTTTATTTGGCCCATGGGTTAAAAGATTAGAGAGGAATTTTGGTGGCCACTTTGCAACCCGAAATTTGTTCTTCTCAACTCGGATATTTCATGCTTAAAATCGTTTCATTGCTTTGGATCAACCGATCGAGGTTTTTTTTTCACCATAATTTTTCATATAATGGATCTTGAGACCATGAGCTTATCATCAAACGCTCAATTTTTTCGTTGATGTGGCACACATGTCAATACCTCTTTGTTCACGCCTATGCTTTCTCTGAAAGTGCCTACGTCCCAAACCCCTGAATAAAATGTTGATTTCTTCGGATCAGATGATGGAGATTTTTTTAATAAAGATCTTCCACAAAATAGATCTTGGGTTCATGGTGCATCAATTTGACGGTTGGTTTTTTATTTCCTGTATCACCGATACCCAAAAAATGACACTTCAATCATATAACACACATCATGCTCGAACGTGACTTTAGGGCTATTTTTTAGGGACTAGGGACACATGGAATCACAAATTGACCATACGATAAGTGCTACATGATCGTAAGATCCATTTTGTGGACGATCAGGGTGAAAAACAATCAACCTCATCTGATCCAAAGCAATCAATAGTCTTCAAGGGGTCTGGAATGTGGGCGCTTTCAAAGAACGCATGGACGCGAACAAAGGTACCCATAAACAGTGACGGCAATAAATGTAACCCAACCATCTAAGCCACTTAATTTGAAGGTCATGATCTAAAGATCATAAGTGAAAGATTGGCACCAAGCATAATCTTTATCATATAACTCAAGACACTCCAAAGCCATTATCTGATTCAACAGTTGATTGTATCGAATTATATGATAGAGATTGAGTTTTCCCCACTCTTTTGCGTCGTAGATTTGTAGATCATTACATTTATATTAGACAGTTTAGATGCAACCTCACTTCATAATTGTTCCATGTATTTGCACTGTAAAATCGTAACCTCGCCCCATCTCCTCCGACCAACAGGCATTGACTAGTTTGAATCTAACAAAGGAGATTGTTTTTTATTCCAATCTTCCACATGATGCATATTGAGATCATGGGTATATCGTTAGACGATTTTTTTATTTCATGTGGCACCCATTCCAAAAAATGACCGGTGATTTATATTTGAGCTTAATGTATGTCTCACGAGTTTAGAGTTACTTTTTGGAATTTGTACCATACGAAATAAAAAACTATATGAGAGTATGCCCATGATCTCAAGAGCGTATGCTCATGATCTCAAGACCTATATTGTAAAAAGTTGGGACAAAAAAAATATTCATGTTCTGATTCAAAGCGATTAATGTATTTTGGCCTGACGAGATGGGGTGAGGTTACATATGCACATAGTCTGAAGAATGGTGCTTTAGGAAAATTATTTTACACAATGTACCCAACCAATTAAAAAAAATAAAATCAAACCATTGTAAAATTTTAAAAATAAAACTTTCTATGAATTCTTTTATTTACAAGCCCATGTAAAGGGAAAAAAAAAAATCATTTTTATGAGTTTTGTCAAACATGGCCAATATATATCAACTGATATGGGCCCATATTTGTCTTATTTGACTTGTTTTTCAACCCTATGTTAAATCAGGGTATATATTGACTCGGATGGGGCCTAACCCCAAAAATGAGTGCGAGTCGGAGGGTCTCCAACATGTTTACCTTGTTGTGAGCATGGTGGTTTTAAATTTTCCCCAAGCAAGGATCAAAATTTCGGCCGAAATGACAGAAATTTTGGCCGAAATTATTAGTTTCGGTCCTCACCGAAACGATAATATGAGACCGAAATTTCGGTCATTTTTTGTATGGGATTGAAATTATCGGCCGAAATTCAAATTTTCGGCTAAAATTTCGGTTTCGGTCTCCTCCGAAACCGAAATTAAACCCGAAATTTTGATCCTTGTCCCCAAGAGGAGGGCAATACGTCTTTCGTCGTCTCGAGTCTTAATAAGACGAGATTCACACTATGTTCTGCACGTAGTATAAAAGTTGTTTTAAATTTAATTTTAGATAGGATGTTAGGCTAGCACACCCAAGGTATCAACATTGGTATTGGTTTGCCCAAGTCCGATATGACTCGGCCGATACCAAAATGTATTGCCCAATTTTTGAAAAAAAAATAAAAACTTCGTCTCGGCCGAAACCTAGACGTATCGGCCGATATGGGCCAAAACAAAAAAAAGAAAATAAGAAAAGACTTCGACTCGGCTGAAACTGAGAAGCATAGGCTGATACGCCCGATACGGTATCGGATACCCAGGTTAGGATACCGATATGTATAGGTTTGCCGAGGAACCGATACATATCGGTATTGATCGATTTTTTATACCTTGAATACACCACCATTGAAAGTGTTTTACTCATTATTTTTGTACACATGGTATTAATTTTTCTCATCGTATCCGGTCTAAGTCGTGATCTCTTGGATGACTAGCATGGTGTGTCCAATTTTGTGTACTCTAATCTAGTAACTGTTATTATTTTTATTTTTTAGGAGCAATTATTTAAAACGTTTAGTGGATCAAACGGTACATAATTGGTTTATAAGTATAATTCTTTAAGTGAGACATGTATAGTTTAAAATATTTGTCTCATGGGCTTACAAGTGAAATATTTTAAACATATCTTAATCATGTAAAATCAAACACGCATTTTAACGGCATAAGATAATTTAAGAGTCTATTTTTTATTTCACGTGGGGCGACATGTTTTTGTCTTAGGGCTGCTCGTTAAAACTCCGAAATCTGAGATTTCAAATCATGATTGTGATGGATGATGGAAAGAGCGAGAGGCATTGACTTTTTATTTTATATATATATATATATATATATATAGATGCCGTGCGTATAACTCAGGCGAGAAATGAAAAGTTAATGAGGATTTTAACTGTATTAAATATATATATATATATATATATATAGATGCCGTGCGTATAACTCAGGCGAGAAATGAAAAGTTAATGTGGATTTTAAATGTACTAAAAATGGGTCGTTGGAAATCTGAACGAATGTGAAAACACGAGAAAAAGTAGGGGCTGCTCTGTGGGCGCCACCTATTTTTTTCTCAAATAGTTTTTAATCAGACCTCAACTTTTGCGACTGCTTGTAGTGTGCACGTAGCAGCCCTCTAGCTACTACTTGCACACACAAGCGGTGGGACAAAAAAAACAGAAAAGAGGTCTTTCACATAAAAGAGCTGGGATTGGTTACCTGATAAAAGCACAAAAATTCACTAAGCAAACGTGCTACATATTTTTAAGGGGTGCGGCATGTGAAACCAAGGTATCAAAGGTGGTATCGGTCTCGGGCATTGGTTTACCCGAGGCCGAATCGGCCGATACTCATGTCATTTCTTGGGTGTACTTCTTTCCACTAATGTTATATGACTAATACTAGCTGGCATGGTTAAAAATTTCGGCTGATAATTTAAATTATTGGTCGAAATATATCAATTTATGTTAAAATTATAAAATAAAGAAAAGAAAAAGATGAACGATAGAAAAAAAAAGACATATTGTCACAATCAATTACATTGTTTATGGCTTGTTTTTGTATTCTCACACAAGAAAGTGTATAAATAAGTTTACAAATATAATCGTCAGCGGTTATCTAGAAGTGGGTATGAACATGGGTAATTGGATAGTTATCTAATAAGATATATTCTAATACTCCCCCTGAAATGTGAATGTGAGAACAAAGATAAATAGTTATGCAATTACGTAACAATCATAGATATTCACGATATATCTCTCAAACTTAATCTTGCTTGTTGGTGATCACCACTTATCTGTGAAGTAAATATGGGAAAAGACATCTACGGAGAATATAGAAGGCTAGAGAAGATATAGGAAAAGACATCCATATAGAGTATAGAAGGCTAAGAAAAAATATGATAGTAGAAGCAATGCCAGGACCATGGCTTTGATACCATGTTAAAATTATAAAATAAAGAAGAAAAGAAGAAGATGAACGATAGAAAGAAGAAGACATATTGCCACAATCGATTACATTGTTTACGGCTTGTTTTTATATTCTCACACAAGAAAGTATATAAATAAGTTTACAAATATAACCGTCAGCCGTTATCTAAAAGTGTGTATGAACATGGGTAAGTAGATAGTTATCTAATAAGGTATATTCTAATAATTTAGGTCAGCATCGAAACGATAATATGTAATTTTCACTCAATTTATATGAGAGCGGGGAGTATACACGTGTCACATATCTAAAAAAATTATCCTTGAATCATATGACACACATCATGCTCAAACGTGATTTTAGGATCATTTTTTGGAGATCTGTGACACATTGAATAAAAAGCTAATCGTCTGATAGGTGCTACATGATCTCAAGATTCATTGTGGGAAATTTAGGGGTGAAAAACAATCTCTATCATCTGATCCGAAGCAATCAATGATTTGGAAGGAGTTCCTGACGTGGGCACTTTCAGAGATTGAGCCGGTGCGAATAGAGGTACCCAACCTATTATCTTTAGGCACTTTATATTATGAGCTAAATTAAATGCTAAAATTATGGATTCTTGCTATTATGGACTAAAGTTTGGTACAACTCCCGAAAAGTGATTGGAGATTGTTTTATTTATTTTTGATAATTCACCAAGTACCATATATTTATTCATCGAGAATCATATATTAAAATCGGAGAACTATGTTTTGTATATGCTCATGATCATCTCTATTTTTTTATGTGCGTGTCATACGAAATCAAAATCTAACCATCTAATGGTAGGCCCACGATGTCTATGTTGTGTCGAAAATTGGGCTAAAATCAATCTCTATCATATAAGTCAAAGAAGTCAACACCAAGAATATAAAGCTTGGGTTGAGAAGAATCTTGGATTGTAAATAGAGGTACCCCAATTTCATTTTATTTTTCAAACCAACCCAATTTTCGACCTTTACAAAAAAAAAAATGGGATCGAAATTCCGGCCCAACCTAAAATTGTCAGCCATAAATTTCGTCGTGATTCTGAAATTTTGCTTTCGGCCAGCCCCGAAATCGAAAACGAAGCTACCATTTTTAATCCTTGCTAGCTGATTAAGGTAAGATAAAAACCTTGCACCCGAATCCCACTTGTATGCTAACCTTGCACCCGAATCCCACTTGTATGCTAACTCATAGACTTAGTATGAGGCATTCATTAATATGGAACCACATTTTAGCATGTATGACATGTGAAACCATCATTTATTTTGTGTAATTTCCATGATCTCAAAATCTATTATATAAACTCTTAAAACGAAAAAATGATCTTAATCAAGGGATTCAATACAGTCAAACATCATCTCAAATTAATGGCATGTGTTCATTTATATGGCATTCATTAATTTTAGATTGTCTTTGAATACTTTGTATCAAATAATGAAGTTTGCTTTTCTTAAGGCTGCGTTTGGGTTAGCTCTCTCAGGGCAAAGAGCAGCTCTTTTGCTCTTTGGCTCTGACAGAGAACTACTTTTATGTTTGGTAACACAACTCTTCGCCTCATTTACTCTTACGAGAAACTGTTTTAAGTGATAAAATTGCTCTTTGTCTGCTCTCTGTCAGAGCAAATAAAATCTATTCTGACAAAGAGCAGGCAAAGAGCTGCTTCTACTCTTATAAGAGCTAACCCAAACACAGTAGTAATCTTTGGCTCTTCAGACCATTGTGCACCTATCTAGTCGTACATATTTTGAAGTAAAACTTCGGAGGGAACTACACGGAAAACAATTTACTGCTTTGAATATGTTAATGGAGATTATTTTTCCTCCCGATCTTTCATATAATGGATTCCCTCTATGGGATACACATCCCAAAAAAGTTACCAAAAAATCAGGTGACACATACGCTCAAGTAGTCAGTGAGTTTTGGGTACGTGCTCTCAAAGATTTGGTGGGCACACACAAGGTGCCAAACTTGGTAAAACTCGGTATCACACCATGGAGGATACAGATCAGCACTTTAATAAAAAAGATACTTGTAAAATACATGTCTTAGCTCAAATTGCTACTGACATCGAGTTGGAGGACCAATACGTATTGGTTTGCCAAAAAACCGAAACATATCGCCAATATGTATCGGTATTGGCCGATTTTTTATACCTTGAGCCCACATGATAGAAAATCCTCTGTCCATCATTCCATGCAAACGAAAACAAGTTTGCACAACCCGTCAACGAAAACAAGTTTGTCACATTAAATGTTTATTGTAAAGAATTTTAAAAAAAATATTTTTTATTAATTTATGACATGTTTTTTCAATAATTAAAGGATTTTTTGTAAATACCCCCTATGTTATGCTGAAATTGCATAAAACTCCCTGAGTTATGTCTATTTACACTGCACCCCTTACTTTTATGTTTCCTTTATAAATACCCCCCTACCGTTAAATGGCAGTTACCTAGATGTCGTTTCTTCAATTAAATGATGCATTTGCCCTTACTTAATATTATATACAAAATAGCCATTATATTTTTCTCAACTTTGACCGCATTTAAACGGTGGATAAGCATCGGATCCTGCCCACATTTTTTGGATCGAACATGATTGATCTCCTCTAAGTTGCCTTGTTACTTGATTTTTAATTTGAGTGTCCATGATACCTAGTTGGTTCGTAACGATGACAGGGTCTGGATAGTACAAATGGGGGTAGCATTTTAGCGCTACCCACAAATCAAGCGAGCGTCATGGACATCCAAATCGAAAATCAGGTAACACGGTAACTTATAAGAGATCAATCATATTCCACCCAAAAATTTTGGGCAAGATCCGATACTTATCCACCGTTTAAAATATGGTCAAAGTTGGGAAAAATACAATAGTTATTTTGTATATAATGTTAAGTAAGGGCAAATAAGTTATTTAATTGAAAAAATGATGCCTAGTTAACAGCCATTTAACGGCAGGAGTATTTATAAAGGAAACATAAAAGTAGGGGTAAGTGTAAATAGGCATAACTCAGGGGGTTTTATGCAATTTAAGCATAACATAGGGGGTATTTGCAAAAAAAACCCAATTAAATAACTTTTTCTTTTATATTAATTTATGACATATCAAAGTTATCCACTTTCGATTTCTTGTTATCCAAAAAATCTGTGACGTGATTTTTAGATGAGAGCCCATAGCACACGATTTTTAAGGCCCCTGTGGTAATATTTTTAGAGAATCTTGTTTCTTTAAAATTTTGAAAAGACCATGATACCCTCGTAGTTGCACCGACAACTTAAATGAGTGCTTATGCGATGGCTTAATACAAAGACGAAGGGTACGTTCGTTTCAACGTAAAGGGGGGATATTACATGTAAAGCTTGTAATATCACCCCAACAGCTCTATTTTTTACATCAAAAGTCGTTTGTTTCACCGTAATTTCTCGTGGATTGTGCTACAAAAATTACCTGTAATTTTTTTGACTTACGAGGGTGATGGCTCGTAATATTGAAATATTACTTGCAAAAGTAAAAAAGCAAACCCCAAAGGCTCTATTTTTTACAAAAAGTGAACTCTACACTAAAATTTTACGGTGAAACAAACATATATTTTACATGAGAAAAAGTAAAATCTACATGTAATCCAGTCAGCATCATTTTACATGTAAAGTGATTTTTACAGGGAACCAATTACAATGAACCAAACGTACCCGAAGATAAGGTCGTCTCTTTAAAATGATTCTAAGGTTGTGTTTGGTATTACTCTTAGGAAGAGTAGAAATAAGCAGCTTGTGACGAGGGCATATGACGAGGGCATACGACGTGGCCAACCACAGGGCCACTCGTCTCGCTGGTGCTTCACGCAGGGGCATTGGTTGGTCGTGTCATTACAAAAAAATTGTCACTAAGTCTTATAATGAGCGTACACTACAAACATATAAGAAAATATAAGAAAAAGTGGCATAAGGAAAAGGCTACCTATGTTTGAGCAATTCTCTCAAAGCGCCCATATCCCAAACCCTTTGAAAACCATCTAGAGCTGCTTTTTGGGATCTGTCATTTGTGACATAATGGAATAAAAAACTGGTCATCTGATACATGCGTCATGATCTCAAGCTTTATTGTGTGAGAGTTCGTAGTGAAAAAAGAACTCCATCATTTGATTCAAAGCAATCAACAAATTTTAACGAGTTTCCGACGCGGACACTTTTAGAGAATGCGTGGGAGCTTATAGAGGTACCCATACTTAGGGCATGTTTGATTGCTCACGCGTTTCACGATTACAATTGGTAATGTGAAAAAGCGTAACGACAAAGTGATATGAGGGTGGATTTTCGTATGCGATTTTCATAATCGTAAGCTAAATAACGTAGAAAGGCGTTGTCTCCTTAGTCTATAAAACGACCGCTCATGTTCAACCTGGCAGCTATAATAAAATGTACTTTTTATTACTCCAAAATAATGAGTTTTCACACCTTGTCAACAAGTGGGCTACTTGTGATGTGGTCACGACCTTGGTGCATAGAGATGCATAAATCAACTAGCGAGAATGTGACAGGATCTTGTAGCTAGGCAGAATTTAGTGGGCGAACTCTTGGGTGAAGACACATGGCGTTAAGGTATTAGAGTGAGTTTAAATCACAAATTCTTTGTGCATGCATAATGATAAATTGCGTTGGTGCTGAGCCACGCGAAGTGGCATAGTGATAGATTGCGTTGGTGCGGAGCCACGCAAAGGATTGGTGTGTTTCTGGTCCGTAGGCGCGGATGAGACCAAGATGAGCTAGCGAAGAGGCACAAAATCTCAAGGCTAGTTATTTATGGGGACCTTGCATAGGGTAAAGACGGAAGTCGAGGAACTGATGCTGGTCTTGATGCCAGCTGGACGTCATGAATGCCTTGGGACTGGGCGTGTGGCTAGCAGGAAGACGGGCAGACCTTTGAGCTAGCCGTATGACGCATGAGCGTGGAGGCACGTTGCCTTGTGGCGCGTGCTCCCCATATAGGTATGCTGCGACGATGATTCAAGCTAAGTGTAGGTCTAGTGTGGCAACTAGACAGCGCGTGTGGTTATATAACTTGGTGCTCTGCGTAGGGGCATGCGGCGTGGTGTTAAGAGAGCACGCGATGTCGTGGTGTCGCGAGACACGCGATATGGTGCCAAGAGAGCACGTGGCATTCTAGTGCTAGGAAGCACGCTGCGTGGTGCTAAGAGAGCACGTGATGTCGTGGTGCAATGAGGCATGTGATGTGGTGCTAAGAAGGCACGCAACATCTCGGTGTCATGAGGGCATGTGATGCAGTGCTAAGAAGGCACGCGACATCCCGGTGCAACGATGAACCTGACATAATGCCAAATGGGCATAAAGCACAACATGCAATGTGGTATCAAGAGTACACGCGACATCCTAGTGTCACGAGACACGAGATGCGGTGCCATGACAAAATACGATGTGGTGTTAAGAGGGCACGCGACATCTAGCTTGGACGGTATGTGATGTGGTACCAAGAGGGCATCCAACATCCTGGTGCCACGAGGGTACGCTATATAGTGCCAAGAGGGCACGCGACATGAGGCCATGAGGGCCCCGCAATATGGTTATCACATGGACATGACATGGTCGCGACACAGACGCGACACGGGGCATGTTGCAATTTTGGAGGGCACTGTGTGCCACGGATAGAGGTCCGTGTGCAACAATTTATGTCAAACCACTACCTTTGAAGGTGTGTGTCACGGGCAGAGAGCCGTGTGCCATGGTGGTATGCTAAACTAATAGGTTTCAGGTTTTTCTATTGGATGACCCGAGTTGGTGTTTAGACCATACTTGGGGGAAGGGAGCTCGGGAGCTATTTCCCTACACATGGGGCCATGCATTACTGAAGGGGCGCATAAATCTTCTAGGTCTTGATGGGTGGGCCTAGAACGTCGCTACGGCGATGCCGTCTGTCACACTAGGCGAGGTTACCATATGACCCGAGTTACGCGTCGCGGTGTATATGGGTTGGCAATTTCTCCTGGGCACTCGAGGGCTACATGGGATACTATGGTACACGTTAGCTGAGGGTCCGAAGTGGATGTGTGTTGGTCGCGTGGGCCACACACGATGGTGGGATTGGTTCAGTATGTCGGCGAGACATGCATGGAATGGTATATCATGTGGAGTTGCATGCTACTGTCGCGGGAGAGGAACTAGTGTTAGACATAGGGTGAAGCTGGATAGGCGAAGCGATGCACTGAGGTGTTGGCATGTGTGTCGCAAGTAGACACGATGCGTTGAGATGGTATGCCTAGGATGAAGGCAACTATGAACAAGAGTTTCCGTCCTCTTGGTGGGTGGTATCAGAGTGAAGGTTGGGCCGGTTGGTCTCGCTGTACTCGATAGCGAGGCGTCGCACGAGTGTGATAATCAGTGTCAGGCTGGGCCTCGTAGCAGCTGGTATCTGAGATAGGCTGACCTAAGCTTGAAAAGTTAGGTGCCACAAGTGAGTGCACGCCGAAAAATGTGACTCTGTGACATATTCCTCAGCCACTAAATAAATATTAAACGTGCAGCGTGTCTCATTAAATTCTTAATTTAAAATAAATATGTGATTACTTTATGACAAAGTAATCGGCATCACTTTCCATTTCTTGCTTTCTTTTCACACCTACCATCTGATTAACTATGTAATAGATCAAAGCCCAAGTCATCCACTCTTTTTAGGGTCCGACTCTTCTCACCGGTTTATTAGTAATATCACTCAATTTTTTCATGAACAAAAATCATTGACTGATTTGAATCGGATGATGATAATTATTCTTCACCTTAATCTTTTATACAATGGATCTTGTGCTCATAAGCCTATACTCAAACAATCAATTTTTTATTCGACTTGATGCATATCTTAAATTTTTTACTATACACCATGATCATGTAATTTTTGGGATGTGTGTCATACAGAATCAAAACTTGATCGTCTGATAGGAACTCCATGACCTCAAGATCATTTGTATTGAAATTGGGGCAAAAAACAATCTCTATTATGTGATTTCAAATAGTCAAACAGTTTAAGCATGTGGAGTTCGAGTTGAGAAAAAAGAACGATAAGTTATAAGCGAAAGCATCCTTATTCTTATCATCCTTATCTACAAGCAATAGGATATATGAATTACAATCCAAAATTTTTTATTCGCAACTTGAGTATTATGTGCTTAAATAGTGGACTTTTTAATTAAATGATAAATATTATTTTTCAGCTCAATCTTCGACACATTAGATCTTCAAATTATGGGACTTCCGCAATTAGATTTTGATTTCACCTATACACATTCCAAAAAATGAATGTGATTATGGGCATATATCGAATATATTTCTCGGATAATTTATTCGAGAGGTGTGTCATGTAAAATCAACATCTATCCATCTAATGATTGGACCATAATCTCACGATCTATTGTATCGAAGATCTGAGGGTTTGAAATGATATTCGTGGCGACAGCGAAACATTCAATTATATTATATTATTTGTATGGGTATTAGCAATCGAAAATTAATGTCCGCAACTCGTGATTTTCACCTTTAACACCATTGACTGCTTTGAATAGAGATATGGAAATCATTTTTTTCTAATATTTTATTGAATTGATCTTTAAATCATGACTAACCTATCAGACATCCAGATGTTAATTTCAAATGGAACACATCCTAAAAGTTACCCCAGGACCCTTCTCATGGTACGCCCATGATCTCAACGTGGAATCAAAATTTGATTGTGATAGGCTCACGTCCATGATCAGTCATTTATGTGGATGGTCATTTTTATTGATCATTATTGTAGATGATCATTTTTCTGATATTATAATTGTTTTTCAGTTTGGATGACCTTTTGTGGTATTACAATTTTTTTTATTAAGATATGCTATTTTCCTAAAAAAATTCGCATATGTATTCAAACACAAGATTTCCTTAATCCTGCGTTTTCTTGGCTAACAATATAGTTATCTAAATAGTGAAAAACAAAGGGAATCCAAGGAATCCTATGATTTTCTATAACTCGGATTGTCAGGAAAAATGTACAAATATTATTTTACTTTCCTACGCTTCCCGTATTTTTATCCAAACAGGCCACTAATCCCTAAGGATGCCCTCGCTCCCACCATGCCATGACTATTTGACGGAATCTCTCTCTAAATATTTCTCTCTTATAGCACCACCAGACTCGCACCTCCACTCACTTCAGATAGCACCGTGAGACTCGCACCCCCACTCAATTCAGAGATCCACTTTTCCCTCCGACTCACTTATTATCCCCTCTGTCATGGTATGTAAAATAGTGTTTTAATGATCTTAGCTTCAAAAAAAAAAAAAAAAAAGCTACAAAATATGTGTTTAATCATACATGAATAAGTACACTTCACTTATTTGAGATTAATTTAAACAGCTCAAGTGATTATTCATCATTGGAATAAATCATGATAGATGATCATACGGTCATCAAATAGATTGGGTACTAACTTAGGATTGTATCAAAATAGTGTATATAATGAGTCAAATTAGTGTTGAGATTGGATACTAACTTAGGATTGCATCAAAATAGTGTATATAATGAGTCAAATTAGTGTTGAGATTGGATACTAACTTAGGATTGTATCAAAATAGTGTATATAATGAGTCAAATCAGTGTTGCGTATACCAAAGAGATGATTGGTATGCATCAATATAAAGGGGCACGACTCTCTTGACCGTCATTTAAGCACTAAAATAATATTTTTTATTGTATATAATTAATGAGCTCAAGGTATTGGTTATTCATATCGTCAAAGTGATAGATCATAAGTTGAAAAGCTGTGAGACCAAATATCAAATTATTTAAAGGGTTTTTAATTTTAACTATCTGATTTATGCACTCTAATACCAACTATTGTGTTTAATTTAAATTTTAACTATCTGATTTATGCACTCTAATACCAATTATTGTGTTTAATTTTAATAGCTGAAATTTAAACCCATCAAATAGATGGTTCACATCCACTTATGGACATAATTAAAATAATTTTCAATAATGAATTGTTGTCCGAATCATTTAGATTGATCATAAATCAATGCCGCATAGCATATTAGGAAACCACACTTAAATGGTGTGAGATAAAAAATTCTTTTTATTTTTTTTGAGAGAGGTGAGATAAGAATAGTGATAATAGATCATTTGGTGTATTTAAACATCAATTCGAAGTGATATTATTATTTTTAATAGGTAAGTTGGGCTCTGAGTCCGATATTACGATTGCAATATTGTCAAGCTCTCAAATGTGTCCTACTCTAACATCCTACATATAGACTAATCCCAAAAAAACATATGTTTCTCAACACTAAGACTGCATGTTTTCAACCCTTTTATTTTTAAACAAATAGAAGGGTACTTATCCTGGTTCAAGTTCTCGTTCGAATCGTTTCAATTTTAATCCCTACCGAAATGATAACTTGAATTGAAATTTTGGTCCAAATATATAGAGGGGAAATAATCGGCCAAAATTTTGGTTTCGATCATGCCCGAAATTGAAAACGAAACCGCTATTTTGAACCTTGGTACTGATCTTTCCAAATGCCGATTTAGTAAAGGCGTGAATCTGTGTTTTTTCCTTGTTAGCAGAGTTGTTAGATTATCTTGAATCAGACAATGGTCTCAATCTTCAACGAAATAGATCTTGACATCATAGGCTACCTGTTAGACACTCAAATGTTGATGTACAAATCACAAAAAATGATCATAATCCTGGACATACTATGGGAAGGTTTATCCTGTAACTTTTGGGCTGGGATGTGTGCCATGTGGAATGAACATTTTATCGTATGATAAGTGGTTTGTGATTTCAAAATCTACTTTGTTGTGAGGGTGTTGGGAAGGAAAATGTTGGTTGCGCTTATAGAATATTCAGTTGCAAATACTGGTACCCTAAAAAATCTTTAAAAAGAAAATAAATTAGCGTACGTCTATTAGTGCCCACGCGTTCAATAAAAGTGCCACGGGGGAAATGCATTGTTAGATCGCATCGGATCAGATGATGGAGATCGTTTTTCACCTCAATCTTCCAAGCTATGGATCTTGAGATAAAGTATCACCTATTAGACTGTCAATTGTTTATTCCGTAAGTCACCCTTCCCCCAAAAATGCCCCTTGAATCTTATGGCACACATCGCGTCCAAACCTATTTTAGGGCCATTTTTTGAGAACATATTACATGTGAAAATAAAAAATGTACCGTTTGATAGGTGAGAGACATGATCTTAAGATCCGTTGAGTGAAAGATTTGAGTGAAATAAAATCTCTATACGGAGTAATTAATATTTTTCTTTTTTTTTGATACAGTCATTTAAGTTGAGACAATCTTGAGAATCGAAGAAGGGATAGAATCCAACCCACACCTTGTAAGGATAAGGATGGGAAAAAGCGTTAGAGGAGGATGAGTGTCGAACCCACGACCTCCTCCTTCACCAATGGAGGAGGCTAGCAACTGGCTAATAATTTTAAGCGTTGCCCAAATTGTCAGCCCGCTAATAATGGTATCCATAAATTATTGTAAGCCACCTGGCACACATTTTTTTAGATTTAGACGTGTTGAGTAGACAAGTTAATTTTTTTTTATTCGTGTGTCAGTTATAATTGTGAACTGTGACGGGTGGGGCGTTATTGTTGATGTTTGGTGTCGTTAATTTAATATCGAAGTGTCATTTGTGAACGGTTGTGATGTGAAATCAAATTAGTAGGACTGCTTTTCGCGTACCTCTTTTGATACAATCTAAAAAGGAGGGATTTGATCAGGCCCAACTGATTGAACTCTAGATGTGATTCAACTAATTTTGTCAGCATTCGATCCAAGAGAATCTTGACTTTTATCTTTATCAGTTTACCTTGATTAGTTTCATTGCATCCCTCGGCTTTCAAATAGGTTGAACCATATTTAGAGTCCTACCAGTTGGACCTAGGGTTGTGCAGAAATTGACCTGAATTGATAAAATCGATCGAAACCGACCTGAATTTTGGTTCGATTTCAGTTTTGGGATATATCGGTTCGGTTTCGATTTTGAAAAATAAAAATCGATAATTATCGATTCGATTTCGGTTTTAACGTTAAAAAATCGAAATTGATAGTGGCGCATGCCTGAGATTGGGGTCTATTTTGATTTATGTTTTCTCTTTTTATGTAAAAAATCTGAAAATATGCTTAAATCATATACAAGTTGTAATTTAATGAAAATATGAAATAACTATGAAGGGTCATGTGTAATGGACAATACATGTTAGCAACTCATATCATGTATTTAAAAAATGCTCGATATTCACAGATCAGAGGATTGCTACATGGATGGCTGAAAATTTTATGATCAATTG
Organism: Chloranthus sessilifolius; assembly: GCA_021018995.1. NCBI lineage: Eukaryota > Viridiplantae > Streptophyta > Magnoliopsida > Chloranthales > Chloranthaceae > Chloranthus > Chloranthus sessilifolius. Next base: position 33,145,935 of record CM037586.1, read on the forward strand.
TCTAAAATTTGACATGCAATATATTAGATGGTTAAAGTTCTTTGACATTCTACTTTCGTGTTGTCTTCTATCAAATGGCAGCCTATCTGTGGATGATTTGACTATAATACTGTATAGACTCATCCCGTCGAGACCTACCAGTGTGTACTAATAATCGGTGCATTTGTCCATCGATCTGGACTGTCCGATAGGTGCATTAATTTCTTGAAAATATTCTTAGCCATCTGATCAATCACTTATTTTTTTATGGTTAATAGCGAATTAGCGATATAGGCAACAACCTACAGAGTCTTCAGTGATCTAACTCTTATGAATTGGCAATAACTTTCTAATAATAAAAAATTAAAAAATTAAGGTTTAGAAGTTGTAATGACCCGAAAAAATTCGAAACCGAACTCGACTGATTCCGTGTGCGCGGCCAGCATGGAAACCGACGTCCCCTTAAACTTTTAAAATAAATAATTAAATAAGTTTGGAAAAATTGTGTGAAAAGAAATAATTAAATAATATAAAAATAAATGGGGTACAAAAGATCGGTTGAGTCTTGATTTCGGCCTTTTGTGGAAAAGCTATGCACCGAGTCGCGGTGTGCTGTTCAACACCGAAACCGAACTCTAAGTTAGTGGATAGAATTTGTGTTTAAAAATATCAAAGATATTTTGAATGGGTTATAAAGCGGGATGTGGGGATTGCTAAATGGCTAAGTATTAGTCATTTGAAAATTTGAGGAGAAAAAAGTAAGAGCCGAGCCCCATTTTCGGAAATCCGTCACCTTCCAACCTTGTGAGATTGTGACCGTGTGATTGCCCTTAAACTCCGCACTCTTCACTAAGCATGTGACGCCGACATCGCTAGAGTTCCACGGTTTGTAGATTCCAAGCCATTCAAACCCTCTTTTGATCGGAATATTCCAAGTCCCAAAGTCGGTGAATCTCGCTAGGATTTGCAATGTGTTGTGAGAAGAATTTAGGTTTTAATCGAGTCTGATACGAGCGCAAGAGGTTGGGCCTTTAAACTGTTTCCACGTGGAAGAACAGACGCTCAATTTCTGCTCGAATTACACGATGAACGTGTGATTTAAAAGGTGAGCGATCTTTTATTTTTGAAGATAAATTAGTGTTTAAATGTTCTTTTAAGTGTTCTAGGCTGAAATTGAGTAAAAAGGTTGCAGTTTATTGATGAGATTTGGAAAAAAATAGACCAAGGAAGATGCCCGAAGGGTTTTGAACCCGTCGAAATCGAACATTCGAATTGGGAATCGAACGTTCGAATCTGAAATCGAACGATCGATTTAGCACAACCTGAGAAGTAAAATTTCTGAAGAAAAACGAACGTTTGAAATGGAAATTGAACGTTTGAAAATGAAATCGAACGATCGATTTTGACAAGAGGTGCCAAATTCCCAAGAAAATCGAACGTTCGAATTAGAAAATCTAATGTTCGAATTGGAAAATCGACCATTCGATTTTGACTGAATGTGCCCACACTGCTTCGGTATTTTGGCCATAACTTTTTACTTCAAACTGAGATTGACATAATTCTTAAAGCGTTGGAAAGAGGACAACGAGATCTATAATTTTTGTAAATTAACCAACTCATGAATTAAATGTTTTGAGGGCCAAAATTAAACGGGAAGTTGGGTCAAGTTTTGAGTCAGCACGAACTTGCCCATTTTCGTCTCGATTTTAAGAGAGCACTTAAATACGTCAAAATTATTAGTAATTAGAATCAGTCCTTAATACATTATCGTATGTGAAATGTAGATTGGGAACGAGGAGCCGTAGACTTGGACCGTTGGATTGCTTTGAACGGCTCCGAGATTTGAGGTAGGGGAATGTGACAGCCCGGATTTCGGCACCCCGAAACCCGTGCCATCAGCAAGATCATCTTGACCGTGCCCCTTAGCTATGCATAGAACATTGGTATATCAAACAATGAATTGTACTGAAATAATGAATAAAGCTGCGAAATTAAATTATCATTGAAATATTTCTCAAAAGACAATTCTACCTTCATACCTCTGCATGAATGGAGAACCGATCCGAACCATCGATGATCGTTGATCATCAATGATGGTTCGCCCCAAAAGAATAATCTCATGACTTAATTACATTGTTTAATGAAAATAAGGCTTGACATACCAAGCCGCACAAGCACGCTCACAAAAACTCTCAAAGCTGCACAACGGAGTCCTCTAGAAGAAGTCCTCCGGAGGTGGCTCCAACTCGTCACCAAGTGCTGGCTCTGACTCATTAGGGTCAACGTCCCCTGAAGCCTCGACAGCTGCTAATAGTGGACCTGCGACGTATAGTCTAAATAGTGAGCTACATCCTAGCTCAATAGGGAACAGAACACAATTGAACATATAAATTACAACTCACATATATTCCATGATATATCATGCATGATGTGTCTATGCAGTTACTGATGAACAACAGTTGAAAATAATCATATTTTACTGGTAGTTTACTCATGTCTTTTAATTATTCATGAATGACACTGAAAAGGCATAAAGTAACACTTAACCTTTCAACTTAAGTAGTCCCCAAGCAATATAGCATCGAGCCCCGATGAGATACTCTTCATCGTCATCTATATAGACAGTTTTAAATGTATTTCCCGGGAATACCAATAGTACCCAAGCCCCTTTCCCCTGGGGATCAGAGGCGGGGTTTCAACATATCTCAATTCAATACCCCTGGGGTGTGCTTACTGTGTACGGATAAGCCTCCGCACTGGCCTACGGTTTCGCCGCCATATCGGTCACGGATATCCTGCCGCTTCAGTCGTGGGTTTCCCGCCACGTCGGTGGGGTATCCTATCAAACCTCAAATAACAAAAATATCAGGTGCTTTACATATAGTTATTCACCGTGTAAGTGTGCTATCTTATATCAGTTAGGCCCTATAAGACATAATTCAATCTTGGATACATCCCTAGGATGTATCCATTCACTTGCATCACACCTGATGCTCTTATTTCTTTATTTTCTCATCCCCTAGGAATGGCTCATTATGATTACTCTTTTAGATGTCACACACGCACGCTTTTCACAACTCTTAAGAAATAAAAATAGTTTGAATTAAATTCCATATCACTACATACATGCTCTTGCAAAATAAAGTACATGTTCAAGGTGTTCCCTACCTCAAGTCTCTGTTTAATCATGCATCAAGGTCCCACGTGGCTCTTTGTGCCCAAGCTCACACGTACCACCTATGGTACAATATAACACATGCAATACATCACTAAAGATACAATAAGGAAAGTCCAAGACCCTCTAAGAATCTTAAAGTCAAACTCAAAAGTCAACAAAAACTGGCACAGTCGATTAATCGAACTCCAAAATCGATTAATCGAATCTGATTCGATTAATCGAAATTCAAAATCGATTAATCGATTCTCAAATCGATTAATCGAGATTCCCATTCGATTAATCGAGATTCCCATTCGATTAATCGAATCCCAATTCGATTAATTGAAATTCTCCACTCTAACCATTCGATTCTCAATTCGAGTAATCAAATTCCCAAAATCGATTAATCGATCCCAAATCGATCAATCGAAATTCTAAATCGATTAATCGAAATTTCATTTCGATTAGACGATTTCTCCAAGTCCTTATCTTCCCTCCACTGGAGTTCACTGGAGGTTCCCAGTCGATTAATCGATACCAAAATCGATTAATCGAAAGTCAAAGTCGATTAATCGAGACTCAATTCGATTAATCGAAATCAGGGTCCTCTAACTTTTCAACTTCTTGGCGAAAATCGATTAATCGAACCTCAATTTCGATTAATCGAATTTGTCATATTCAGCCCCCCTTTGACTGTTCTTTCTAATCTTTTTCCTACTCTTTTTCCTTCATTTATCTAAGCCATTATCCTATGATTTTAGATATTTTTAACTACACTAAAACCCTTCAATCTATGCATTTAATTTACAAGAAATTTACCTCCAATCAATCTCCCATTTATTAGGTCAAGTGGTTGGAAAGGCTAGAATTTTACCTCCAATCGGCCTCTTAAGTGCTTGAATCCCCCTTTCAATCACCCACAATAACTCCTTGCTTAACCACCTTCTTTACTCCTCTCTCTCTCTTCTTTACTTCTCTCTCAACAACCAAAACATCTATTTTAGGGTTATTAAACCCTTTTATCTCTCCTCTAGTTTGTGTGTTGAGCACAGGCACCGTAATAGGTGTATGTGACTTCGGATTCACATCAATCTCCACACATTCACTCAAATTCTCACATCTCATCCGTTCATCGCACCCTATGCCAACTATTGAACTCCTATTTGGTCAAACCTATGACTCATCGGGCACGGATCCCGAGGTCATTGTTTAACGTGATTTTTCGGTATATTACATCCTCCCCACCTTGGGAATTTTTGACCTCGAAAATAACCCAAAGGTGCGTAGGTCTGGGTCTCCCCCCTCCACACTCTTGGGTTTAACCTAGAGGTAGACCAGTTGTTTAACACAACAGAGCATAAACACAACACATAGCATAAAATAATTGCACGCAAAATGTTAGAAAAATATTATATTAATTAACAGAATGTTACAAAATGTTTACATCATTGTAACCCACAATATAATCAAAATTTTCTCTATACGACCAAAATTCAACACAAAATATAGCAGTGAAAGTCTCATGCCGTCCCCTCGTCAGACTGGTCGGGTGGTGGAGCAGGCTGCTCCATCTAAGCTGGCGGAGCTATGGGGGCAGGCGGGTTTGCTGGAGCTAGCTGGGTGGTCGGAGGTAGCGGCGGTTGCTGTGACTGTGGCGTCTCGGTCGGTGGAACTGGTGTAGAAGTGGAAGGACCAGCGTCGGTAGCCGCGGTGGTCTGACGGAAGACGGGACCCCAATGGAAGGCGGTCCGTCCCGCGGTCCACTCTTCCTGAGCTAAGTACCACTGATAGTCGGACGGGTAGATGTAGCGGAGCGTATAAAACATAAGGAAGTTCATCTTCTGATTCATCCGCTCATTGTTGGCCTCCATATGTGCCAACACGTCCTCGATGGTAGGGCCGGATGGAGCTGCGCGCCGGCGGTAGGATGATGTGGGTGTAGCTGGTGCAGAATGGGCTGGCGGTGTCGGTGAAGCGGTGGTATGAGAGGGTACCCCCTCCGCTGAAGGCTCAGCCGGGTGCGCCTCACCCACGGGTGGGTCCTGATGTGGTAGTGGGGGTGGTGGTGGTGCTACTGCTGCTGCTGGAACTGGACCCGGAGCCGGTAGGGTCCACTTCAACAAGTTGTAGCTACGGCTCCATGATGAGTAGTGAAATATGATGATATTTCACCCCTAGATACCTACATTTAGCTATCTGATGAAGGCTATCTGATAAGAATTATTAGATTTGAAGTGTTTCAGGTAAATACAAGCCAAGTGCAGAAAACAGCCCAAGAATTCTGAAAATAATGTCAAAACACTGTAACTTTGGGTCATTGAGAACTTGGTGTGACTTGCAGATCAATTTGGACCTTCACAACGGCCGAATTATGAAATTGTCAAAACACAAAAGTTGTATAGCTTTCTGTCAGCTTTCCAACGGCGTAAGATTCGCCTCAATCCGAGTTCGGGACAGAAAGTTATGGCTAAACTATCAAAATAGTGTCTGATGCAAAGTTCGGCGGGAATTCACGAAAATCTGGGAAGTCGATGCATCGACCCTATTGGGTCGATTAATCGACCATAAATTTTTGAGTTGGAACTCCTCTGCGGCTGGGAAACTTCGGCTCTATTTAAAGCGGATCAAACACTTCGAGAAAAAAGGAGAATGAGAGATAGATAATTAGAGAGTTAGTTTTGGCTTTTCTTTTTTTAGGTTTTTGGAGAGAATTTTTTAGAAGATTATTATTCATTATTATTATTTTTGGTTTTAGACTCCTCTTGACATCTTTTCAAGAGTTCTTCTTTCTCCTTCTTCTAGGGTTCCATCTGGGTAGATTGTATCTAGGATTTGTATTGTTTTTCCTTTACGTTCATGAAAGCATAGATTGTATTTAGGAAAAGACATTGTAAACAAAGATCTTTTGGAAGAAATAAAAAGAGGAATGACTTTGAATGAACAAGGAGATCATACACCAAAGATGAGTGGCTAAATCAGTAGATCGGGGAAGATGCGATCCCCAGATAAGTACCCTTATTTATGATTAATACCATAATCGATTTATTGTCATAATGGAATCGTTTTGCTAAAAGTTTGTGTTATTGAAAATATATTGAATGCTTGTTATGACCGTTGATTGCGTGTATCAACGGCTATAATCGCTAGATCTGGACCTCAGGTGATCTAAATGCAGAGCAATGATGTGTTTACTGTTGTGATCTAAACATCATGAGATACGCTATGCTTCTTACATGACTCATACCACAATGATAGGCTGAGTCATTGTTTTTAGATAGGGTATGCCGGATTGATGATCATATTTTATTACGAATCATCTTTATAGACGAATGATGTGTGAATGATACTTTAATGAAACTGTGGGTTTTAATAATAGAAAAGGGGTACTAATCTGGGGTAGCATATTCCTTGATCTCATTTAATTATTATTTTAGATTCATCGGTAATTAGTTGTTTAGATTAATTTATTTTTCTGCATTTAGAAAAAGTGTGATAAATTTTGGTAAAATTGAATCTGCCCTTTGGTACTTCCTTAGGGACGTTTTTAAATCTCTGAAAGAATTAATTAAAATTCACATTTCCCTGTGGGTTCGACACCTTTGTTCTTGCCATACTGCAATTGATCTTATGCACTTGCAAGGGTTACATTTAAAATCGATCACTCCACGAAGACTTTGAAAATGTCTTCACTCGGTCCGTCGCCCGCACCTCGTAGGGCGATATCAAGTACGCCGGGGCGGCGGAATAGCTCTCCAATATGCTCGAGATGAGCCGCGCATAGGGCATTTTTTCTTTGGGCCTTAGGTTTCCCTTCATCAACTTGCCCTTCATGTACCTCATCCCTTCGAGGATGATCATGGTGGCATCGAACCAACGACCCTAGTAAGCCGCGAATAGTGCCTGTTGCACCAACTCCACGTGCTCGGTGTCATGACGCATTGGGTACAGATTGCATTTGATGATGGAGTCGAGCATCCACATATACGGAGGCAAGTCTACCCTCCGGATTGAGGTGCCCGAACCCCTCTTCCCCTTGGTCATGTCGCGGATGATCTCCTTGACATCCACCTCCTCTGGGAACGGTGGAAATAGGGTGGTCTCAGGTACGAAATCCAAATAGCACTCAAGTGCTTCATGGATGTGGCGACGTGTAATGGTGTAGTCTCGACCCTCTATCTTGGTCAAGACCACGTCGTCAGTAGGGCCATCGGTAAGGCCCTGGTAAAACAGTCGAACCAACCGAGGGTAATAGGACCCACGGGTCGGTTTCAAAAGATTGCCGAGTCCGGCATTTTCAAGGTACTTGCGAGCCCAATTGGTCTCACCCTGGATATTAGGGTCTGTGAATAGAGTGGGGTCGATAATGAAATCGATCCCAATGGTCTTAGCCGCCCACCACTCGTTGGGTTGTATTACGTTAGTGGGTGGTGGCGGCATGGGGGTAGATTCGCGTGAAGACTCGCGCGAGGATGCGCTCGTCGAACCGGAGGTGGTCTTCGATGCCGACGGTGATGGAGTCCTCACCGACGATGGGGTAGGTGGTGGTGGTGCGGCATTCTTACGCCGAACCGGGAGTTTAGAGGTCGCCTTCTTCGAAGACAACCAAGTTTTGGGCGGCATGGTTGGTGAAATAAGCTCAAACTAGGGTTTTTATATCTCAATGGAAAGAAAAGGTACAAATCTAGGGTTTACCTTAGAGTTTCGATCCAAAATAGGTGATCGCGGTCCGAAATCGGTTCAAAATGCCCCAAAACCCTAGCTATCTCGATCGGTTGGAGAAGAGGAAGAAGAGAGAGAAATGGCGCCCAAGCTTGAAAATTCCGAATGGGCACAAAAAACCCCAGCTCCTATATATATAAACTCGTTTCGATTAATCGAAATTTCAAATTCGATTAATCGAGGTTCAAAATTAGAGTAAACCGCGCGAAATCGATTAATCGATTTCCAAAATCGACTAATCGAAACTCAAAATCGATTAATCGAAATCGTATCCGTTAAGATTCTTAAGTTTTGGAGCTCACTGGCACAAGCCAGTCGATTAATCGAAATCCAGTTCGATTAATCGAAATTACAAAATCGATTAATTGAGATTTGCTTCGATTAATCGAAATCGTGTAACCCTTCAATATTTTTCAAACATCTTTAAGTAACTCGATTAATCGAAGTTCCAGTTCGATTAGTCGAAATTCCAAATCGATTAATCGAATTTCACTTCGATTAATCGAAATTGTATTTTATACTTCAAAATTTTCTAATTTCCTTAAGTTACTCGATTAATCGAATTGTTCTTCGATTAATCGAAATCACCTAAATTCTTCAAGTTCTCCATAATTTTTTTTTTTTTAAGTTATTCGATTAGTCGAACCTCCAGGTCGATTAATCGAAATCCAAAATCGATTAATCGAAACCTATATCGATTAATCGAAATTTCCTTTCTTTTATTTCCTGAATCCCCATTCAACTTTCCAGTCATTGGCACATGCCAGTCGACTAATCGACCAAAATCGATTAATCGAAATTTCAAATCGATTAATCGATTTGAAATTCGACTAATCGATTTTGATCAGGTTCTTTAAACTTTCAAAGTGATTTGTTTCCTTGATTTCCATTGGTAATTTTTGATACAAAACACATCACCATGGTCATGTGTATATAAAAATTTTTCTTCGTCATACTTTGATAAAAAATTTCATTGGATTACAAGTTTTGTCAAAATCCACAAACACACTTGCAGGGGTACAATTGATTGTCAAGTGGTTGGAAACAAGGTTGGATATTGTTCCTTCACATCGGCCTCTCTTTCCCATGTAGCCTCTTCGGTTGGATGATTCTTCCATCGAACAAGCACTAAGGGAATAACTTTAGTGCGCAGTACTTGTTCCTTTCGATCCAAGATCTCCACCGGTTCTTCTATCATGCTCATTCTTCACACATCTCCAAAGGTTGACTTCCTAACACATGAGATGGATCATTCACGTACTTTCTGAGCATTGATATGTGGAAAATGTTATGTACCCGATCGTATAACGGTGGTAATCCAATGCGATAAGCAACTTCACCTACGCGTCCCAAAATTTCAAATGGTCCAACATAATGGGGACTTAACTTCCCTCTCTTGCCAAACCTCATTACGCCTTTCATAGGCGACACTTTCACAAACACGTGTTCACCCACTTTGTAGTCGACACTAGTCTGCTTGATATCGGCATAACTTTTCTGTCTGCTCTGTGCTGACTTCAGCCTCTCTCTGATTATACGTACGACGGTGGCATTGTCTTCAAGTAGTTCTGGCCCCAAAATAAACTTCTCACCTGTTTCTTCCCAATTGAGGGGTGATTTACATCGTCGTCCGTACATAGCTTCATACGGTGCCATGCCATTGCTCGTTTGGAAACTGTTGTTATATGCGAATTCGATCAACGGTAGATACTCATCCCAATATCCTTGCATATCCAGCATGCACGCTCTGAGCATGTCTTCTATCATTTGGTTCACTCGCTTTGTCTGCCCATCAGTTTGAGGATGGAAAGCTGAACTAAAATCTAGTCGCGTTCCCATTCCTTCTTGAAATTTCTTCCAAAACTTGGACGTATACAGTGGGTCGCGATCTGAAACTATGCTGCTCGGAATCCCGTGTAATCTTACGATCTCCTTCATGTACAAGTCTGCCAATTTTCCTGCTGTATACATCGTATTGTAAGGTAAGAAGTGAGCTGATTTTGTCAATCGATCAACGACTACCCAAATGGCATTGTGTCTCTTGGCAGTCCACGGTAATCCAATGATGAAATCCATAGAGATCGATTCCCACTTCCATTCTGGTATTGGTAAAGGCTGCAATAGTCCAGCAGGATGCCTATGATCAATCTTTACCTGCTGACAGGTCAAACACCGTGACACGTATTCGACCACGTCTTGTTTCAAACCTCTTCACCAATAATTCTTTTTCAAGTCTTGATACATTTTGGTGCTACCAGGGTGGATAGCATAATTTGACTTGTGGGCTTCATCAAGAATCGTTCATCTTAGTTCGGCATTGTCCGGAATGCAAAGACGACCCTTAAACAATAAAGAATCATCTTCTTTCACTGAGAAGTCCGACCTGATGCCCTCAATCACATCTTGATGAATCTTTGTTAACATCAGATCCTTCATCTGTAAATCGTGGATATGCTCAAATATTACTGGTCTCACTGATATGTTAGCAAAAAAGGATCCTGTAGCTTTCGACTCAATGTTTGCATCATAAAGTGCTAGGTCTTCTAATAATTTCCATCGGTGCATACCCAAAATTAAACAAGCTAATTGAGCTGAGCTTTTCCGACTCAAAGCATCGGCTACCACGTTAGCCTTGCATGGATGGTACTGTATAGAACAATCATAATCCTTAAGGAACTCCATCCATCTACGCTGTCTCATGTTGAACTCTTTCTGTGTAAACAGGTATCTGAGGCTCTTGTGGTTGGTGAAAATTTCAAATGTCTCACCGTACAAGTAATGTCTCCAAATCTTCAGTGCAAAAATGACTGCTGCTAGCTCCAAGTCATGAGTCGAGTAATTTTTCTTATGTTCTTTCAGCTGTCTTGATCTATAAGCTATCACCTTCTTGTGTTGGTTGAGCACACAACCCAAACCATTGTATGACGCATCGCTGTACACTGCGTATCCTCCACTGCCTGAAGGAATTGCTAGTACTGGAGCTGAAGTGAGTCTCGTATTGAGTTCTTGAAAACTCTTCTCGCATGCCCCACTCCACTCGAATCTTGAATCCTTTCGTGTCAGCTTCGTGAGAGGTCCCGATATTTTTGAAAACCCCTCGATGAAATGTCAATAGTAGCCTGCTAACCTAAGAAAACTTCGGACATCGGTCACTGTCTTTGGTTGCTCCCATTTAACCACTGCTTCTATCTTTTCTGGATCTACAGTGACACCGTGCTTTGAGACAATATGTCCTAAAAAGCTAACCTCTTCCAACCAAAACTCACATTTGCTGAGTTTGGCGTACAATTGGTGTTTACGTAGCGTCTATAGAGCAATCCTCAAATGTTTTTCGTGTTCCGTCTTGGATTTGGAGTATATCAAGATATCATCAACGAATACTACGACGTAGGAGTCCAAGTGTGGTTTAAGCACTCAATTCATCAGATCCATAAAAGACGTCGGAGCATTCGTCAACCCAAACGGCATCACAAGGAACTCATAGTGTCCGTACCGTGTCCTGAAAGCTGTCTTCTGAATGTCCTCTGCCTTGACTCTCAACTGATGGTATCCAGATCTCAGGCCGATCTTGGAAAAGTACCTCGCTCCTTGCAGTTGATCAAATAGATCGTCGATTCTAGGCAAAGGGTAACGGTTCTTGACAGTGAGTTTGTTCAGTTGTCGATAGTCAATGCATAGCTGCATTGACCCATCTTTCTTCTTGACAAATAACACCGGTGCTCCCCATGGAGACACACTCGGTCGAAAAAACCCCTTGTCCATGAGTTCTTGCAGTTGTTCTTTCAACTCCTTCAACTCAGCCAGAGCCATTCTATATGGTGCTTTTGAAACAGGCTCCGTTCCCGGTGCTAAGTCAATGGCAAACTCTACTTCTATCTCTGGAGGTAATCCAGGCAACTCTTCTGGAAACACGTCGACGAACTCTCGCACAACTGCTATCTCAGAGATGACGTTCTTTTCTTCCTTGTCCTCTTTTAGGAAAGCCAAGTATCCACTGCAACCCTTTTTGATCATTCTCTCGGCCTTTACTGCTGAAATCAGTGGCATAGGTGATGACCTCACTCCTTGAAACCGAAATGATCTTCTTGTGTTGGGTCTGAAAATGACTACCTTGTTCTTACAATCGACTGTTGCACAATGTTGTGCCAACCAGTCCATGCCAAGGATCACATCAAATCCTTGCATGTCCAGCAGTATCAACTTTGCCTCAAACTCATGCACATCCATATCTCGAATTGCTACAATGACGGATTTGCAAGCTAACTCTGTGTCCACTCACTCTCCAGTCAGAATAGACACAGATAGGACAAAGTCCAACGCCCCTGGAACTATCTTCATCCTCTTGGCAAAACGTGGAGTGATGAATGAGTGGGTAGACCCTGGGTCTGTCAACACTCTAGCATCATATCCAACGAAGCATCCTTTCTCATATACGGTTAAAGTACCTATAGTATACATACATACATACAATAATTTACACATCAATTTACACCCCTAATTCACATATAATTTAGTGTCTAGACTAAGAATCTACACAACTCCTAATGAATGCACCTTCTCTATCTAAAATTTTAATGAAATTGGAATTTCTTTATTTAAAAGAATCTCACCTTGGATGACGTCGTGCGTTCACACTTCTGACGGTATCGCATAGGCTCTCCCATGAACGATAAACACATTGCTTGAATGGGTCGTGGCGCTGCAACTGAAGCCGTCTTTCCTTTATCAACCACGGGGCAGTCTTTGATCAAGTGGCCCACCTTGCTACATCAGAAACAACCCCTGGTTCCCACTCTGCAATCCACTGTCCTGTGAGGCTTGCCACACTTTGCACAAGTCTCTCGAGGCACGGAAGAAACTGTACGAGAACCCTGTGTGACTGTCGCGCTAGTAGACATAGCAGGACTCTCATAGCGTAAAGGTCTCCCCGACGCAAGTAGTGGAAATCTCTGTTGATTATGCGGTTGCGCCGGCCTTCTGAAACCCCCTTGGAACTGTGGTCTCTGATTTTGGGCCACGAACCTCAGCTTTTTTTCACCGGTTCGTAGTTCCCCGATCTTCCTTGATCATTGCCCCCTCTTTGTTGCTCTCTCTGCCTGTATCTATTATTGTTCTCCTCTTCCACAACTAGTGTCTTGCTCATGACCTCCTCATAAGTCATTAATTGAAATGGAGCTACTCCTCCTCTAACTTCAGGCTTCAAACCTTGCTGAAACCTCTTGGACTTCATCACGTCGATAGCGACGTAATCCGAAGGAAAACGGGCAAGTCGTAGAAACTCAACCCCATACTCTCTCACGGTCATCCTCCCTTGCACTAGTTGCAAAAATTGAATTTCCAATTTATTTCTTACCACCTCTGGAAAAAACTGTTTGTTGAACTCCTCAACAAACTCTTCCCAAGTCTACGGCAACTCTGGGGTCTCCTGGGCCCTATTTCGTATCACGAACTTCCACCAAGGCCCAGCCTCCCCATCTAGCATGTAGGCTACCCACCTTACACTGTTGTCCTCCGTGCATGTCAGCACGCTAAAAACTTTCTCCATTTCTATCAACCAATTTTCGGCTGCCATCGTGTCTGCCTGCCCAAAAAACGAAGGAGGTCTCATCCTCCTAAACTCCGTGAAGGATGAAGGCACAGGCAGTGCGGGTCCCACAGGTGGTGTAGGTGGCTGCTGCTCTCTAGCTGCATGAGCTGCAAAGGATGCAACTTGTTGGGCCATGGCGGCTGCCATAGTCTCCATGGTATGCATCATCCTTTGGCGCTCCTCTCTATCTTCCTGTCTTTCTCTCACTCTCTCCTGTTCTCTCAGATCTTGATCCTGACGATCTCGATCCTCTTCCTCTTGTTGTTTACTACTGCTGCCCCCTGGGGCCTCACTCCTTCCTAAAGGTACTCGATTGGTAGAAGAGATGTAATCATCTCCACTACGCAAACTTCTCTGTTGGCCTCCCCTCGGTCGGCCTCTTCCTCTAGATGACATTGACGACTGCATTTGAAACTAAAGTTTCGTTAGCAGAAGTCCCTATGTTCTGACAAAAGAATAATTGTCAGAATTGCTAAAGGAAATTGCTTTGATACCAACTGTGACAGTTTGGATTTCGGCACCCCGAAACCGTGCCATCAGCACGATCATCTTGACCGTACCCCTTAGCTATGCACGGAACATTGGTATATCAAACAATGAACTGCACTGAAATAATGAATAAAGCTGCGGAATTAGCGGCAGTTTTTTATTAATAGCGGCAGTTTTTGGCTGCCGCTAATAGCCTTATTTTTTGTAGTGTTAATTTTAGTGCTTCCATACTTTAGAAACAAAATACCTCTCTACTCTTCTATTTGGTATTTACCTACCTCTGAAAGACTATTTAATGCACACTACTCAATATACCTGTGGGACTTCTAATTAGAGTTAAACTCTAATTGAATACTCCCTCCAAAATCGTCTTTGAGATGTATAAAGTGGCTGGTCACTATCTAAATGAGACTGCCCAAACTTCTTATTAGAGTAATCAAAACATCCGACTGGGACACTTTTGTTCATTTGATGTGGACCTTTACTTGAAAATGTTTTAACTGCCCATTTATAGACTCCTTCTCTATCAGACGATGGAGATATTTCAAAGGTGTGATTGACAGGTTGAGTCCAATATAGGAAATAACCACATGTATCATACATATATATTATTTATATAGATGGATGCCACGTGTACAGAATTGACGATAAAGATAAGCGGTGCATCACAATTGGTGAAAGGGTTAGTCAGATATAGAATAATCTAATAAGTAATACCACCACATTTAAAATTTAGGTAGTGACAGACAAACCCATTTGCGAGGGCAAATGGTGGGACCATGGATCAAAATTTCGTCCGATATTGATACGTATCAGACGATACGTATCGGCATCGGAGGTCACCGATACGGTACATTGAATGAATCGTATTGGTCATTTGTATGTAAGGAATTTTGATCCATGGGTGGAACCCAACTTGGCGACTTATCGTGTCTACACCATTAGATCAATAGCATAATTGATGGTCTTAGATTCGTTTAAGTATTAATTTAGTATAGGGACAATGGCTCCTAACTGACATTTAAACACGTAATGGTGTGTAAATGATCTTACACCATTAAAATTAGACTTCTTATCTCACACCATCGAAGTGCGATTTATCATTGTCATGTGGCACACATCTATGATCAGTCTAACTTGCTCAAGTGGCAATCTATCAGTAGAATGTATCTTAGCCGAATGAAACATGCTGATAAGTAGATGTGAACAATCTGATTGATAAATTTTTATTATCAGCCGTTAAAACTAAAAACAACTATTGATATTGTCGTCCAAAGATCGGATGCTTAAAATCTACCTAAAACACCAATTTTGAACTTGTTGCATTTCAATCAATGATCTATCACTTTGACAGTTCAGATCACCCACATCTAAAACCGTTGATGCTGTAAAATCATTTAAACAGTTGGTCCTTATATTATAAGTCAATGGTCCCTATATTATAAGTCAAGAAAAATATAATATAAGAGAGGGATAGAGGCTGGCCCCAACTTTTGGGTGTCAAAATAAGAGTTGAAAATTAGAAGCATCTTAAAAGAAGTCCAGCTTCAGCATGCTAACGAGGGATAGTCTTCAATTTCATGTGTTGGGTCAACGTTACATCATTATCGTGTCTCGAGTCTAGTTACAGTTGTTTCACTTGCACCGGCATCTCTGACCATTTTTACGGATTTGTGCCACGTGGAATCAAAACTTGACCATTAGATGGAATGCTTATGGTCTCAACACTACACAAAAAAAGGCTATTAGCGGCAGCCATAAACTGCCCCTAATAGTCTTAATAGTTTTTTTGGTTAATAGCGGCAGTTTTTTGCTGCAAAATATTGCCGCTAATAGTCTCATTTTTTGTAGTGTAAGATCTGCTTTCTAAAATTTTGGGGGACAAATGATTTGCATCATACGATTCCAAGAAGTCAATGGGTTTTAAGGAATTTCTTATATAGGCGCTTTAAGTAAACATTCATGAGGTACCCGCAAAGGTCCATAAACATCAAATTTTCTTTTAAATTAGGTGCAATAGCATAATTTTTTGGTGCAAGTAATCACTCCCCGTATTTTTTATAAGTACCTCTGTCTGCGCCTATGCCTAAAGACGATTCAAATCCATCGACTGCTTAGAGTAAGAAGATGAAGATTGTTTTTCACCCCAATCTTAATCACTCCCTGTATTTTTTATAAGTACCTCTGTCCGCGCTTATGCCTAAAGACAATTCAAATCCATCGACTTGTCACGGGGTAACTTTTTTCGACGCCCGTGCGGCGCCTCGCTATTGCTACAGCGAGGCCAACCTATATCAGATACCAGTTGTCATGAGGCACAACCTGACACTGGCTATAACACTCGTGCAACATCTCACTGCCGCCACAGCGAGACTAACTTATCCAACCATCACTCTAATACCACCCGTCTAGAGGACGGGAACTCCCGTTCGTGGTTGCCTTTACCCGAGGCAAACCATCTCAACACATCATGTCTACTCGCGACTCGCATGCCAGCACCTCAGTACCACTTGGCCTGCCCAGCTTCACCCTGTGCACTATACTAGTTCCTCGCTTGTGACAGTGGTATGCATATCTTCATGTCTTCCAAGCCAACCATCATGTGTGACCCATGCGATCAGCACACTTGGAGTAGTGTACAGCTCTTCATATTATCCAAAACAAGTATCGTGTGTGGCCCACGCGATCAGCATATGTCCGTATCAGGCCCTCAGCTAGCGTGCACCATTGTTTCCCACGTAGCCCTTGAGTGCCCTCGTGAGGTCGCCGATCCATGTGCACCGCGACATCGGCCCGGGGCCACATGGTAATCTCACCTTGGGCGACACATGACATCGTCGCAGCGCCAGATTGCTACAACGACGTTCTAGGCCCACCCTACCCTAAAAGACCTATGCGTCCCTCCAGCAACGCAAAGTTCTATGTGTGGGAGAATAGCTCCATAGCTCCCTTCCCCCAAGTATGATCTAAACAACAACTTTGGTCATCTAGCAGAATAATCTCAAACCCCTTGATTTGACATACCACCATGGCACACACCCTCTACCCATGACACACACATGCAAACGTAGTGTCTTAGCAATAATTGTGGCACACGAACCTCTGTTCGTGGCACACAATGCCATCTATCATGCCCACACGCCTTGTGAGGTCGCACATCAACGCCACATGCGACCGTGTTGCGTCCGCGTTTCAACCACATGCGAGACCCTCATGGCCTCGTGCCCACATAACATTGTGTCGCGTCCGTATCGCGACCATCTTGCGTTCGTATCGCGACCATGTCGCGAGGCCCTTATAGTCTCATGTCGCGTGCCTTCGTGACACCACATGGCGTACCCTTATTGCACCGCATCACATCCGAGTCGTGACTATGTCTCGTGCCCACTCGGCATTATGTCGGGTCCATCATTACACCCGGATGCTGCGTGCCCTCTAGCACCGCATCGCATGTCCTTATGAAAACAAGATGTCGAGTGCCTCCTTAGCACTACATCGCGTGCCTTATAGCACCAGGATGTTGTGTGCCCTCTTGGCACCACATCATTTGCCGTATAAGCTAGATGTCGCGTGCTCTCTTGGCACCACATCACGTGCCGTAATGACTCCGTCTCACGTGCCTTATGGCGCTAGGACGTCGCGTGCCCTCTTACCAGCACATCGCGTGCCCTTACGCGGAGCACCGCATTACGTGCCTTATGGTATCAGGCTGTCGCGTGCCCTCTTGGCACCACGTCGTGTCTCTCTACGCGGAGCACCATATTCCAAGTTCATCACATATCTAGTCACCACACTAGATCGCAACTTAGCTCGAGTCATCGTCGCACCATACATAAGGGACACATGCACGCATCGCAGGGCCATGTGCCTCCGCGCTCATGCACTACACAGCTAGCTACAAGAGCCGCCCGCTTTCTTGCTAGTCAAATGCCCAGCTCCAAGGTCGTCATGCCTTTATACTGGCGCCCAGATTAATGAGGCTGTCACAGACTGCTTAGAGTCAGAAGATGATCATTTTTTACCCCAATCTTAGATGGTGTTCCACGTTGCCCAATGAAATCTTCCCTTTTAACCATGTGTCATAATACAAATCATGTGTGCAATTTTTAGCTCCCTAAAAAAGTTTGCAAAGAACATTAATGGCATTTATACGAGTTGATATGGGCTAAAATGACTCAATATGAGCCCATATTTGAGTTCTTTGTAAAACATAACAAAAAATATAAATTTATAATAAAAACAAAGACAGCTTTGTTCGCACCCACATGTTTTCTGGAAGCACCTACGTCGGAGACCCCTTAAAACCAATTGATTGGGTCAGATCAAACGATGGAGAACGTGTTTTACACCGATCACAATCTTCTACACAATGGATCTTGAGACTATGCCACACCTATCACACGGTCAATTTTTTATTCCACATGCCCTCGATCTCCAAAATATGCACCTTGTTTGTAATGGCGCACATCACGCTCAAACGTGATTTTAGGGCCATATTTTGAGGATCTTTGACACGTAGAATAAAAAATTGACCGTCTAATAGGTGCGACATGGTCTCAAGATCTATTTTTTGGAAGATTGAGGTGAAAAATGATCTCTATTGTCTGATCTGACTCAATCAATGATTTTTAAGAAATTGCGTATGTGGGTGCTTTTAGAGAATGCGTGAGTGCCAACTGAGCTACCCTAAGATCATTTGTACAGAACATTTTTAGCAATGTCGCCTAGTCATACGCAATATATATAAACTGATATGGGCCCATATCTGTCTTATTTAACCTGATTTTCAGCCCTATGAGGGTATATATTGCCTAGGATGGGACCTAACCCAAAAACATGGGTGCGAGTCGGAGGGTTTCCAACATGTTTACCTTCATGTTTACCTTGATAGCAAGGTTTTAAATTTTCCCCGAGAGGAGGGCAGTACGACTTTATCTCGAGTCTTAGGAGGATGTTAGGCTAGTACACCCAAGGTATCGAAATTGGTATTGGTTTGCCCAACACCAATACGACTCGACCGATATCAATATGTATTAGCTTATTTTTTATTTTTTTAAATGGACTTTGTCTGGGCTGAAACCTAGACGTATCGGCCGAAATGGGCCAACATAAAAAAAGAAAAAAAGAAAAGACTTTGGCTCGGCTGAAACCGAGACGCATCGCCTGATACGGCCGATACGGTATCAGATACCCTGGTTGGGATACTGATATGCATCGGTTTGCAGAGGAACTGATACATATCGGTACACGTACTATTTTTTCTCAACGTTTCCAGTCTAAGTTGTATTGATCTCATGGATGACTATCATGGTGTGTCCAAATGTTTGTACTCTAATCTAATAACTGCTATTATTTTTATTTTTTAGCTGCAAATATTGTAAAACATTTATCGGATCAGATGGTATACAATTGGTTTATATGTATAAATCTATAAGTGAGACATGTTTAGTTTAAAATACTTGTCATGTGGCTTCCCAGTGAAATATTTTAAGTGCACTTCAGAAAAACAATCTTAAAAAATAAATATTTTAATAAAAAAATTTAGAACTTAAAGGTTTTAAAAAAATAATGTTTTCACGATTTTTTAAAGTTTTGAGATCCGTAAAAATATTATTTTTTTAATGAGGATTTGAGATCTCATGAACCTTGGAATTTAAGAAACCATGAAAGCATTGGTTTTTTTAAATGTTTAAATTATAAAATTTTTTGTTAAAACATTTGTTTTCTAAGATTGTTTTTTTAATTTTCTCATATTTTAAATATATGTTAATCATGTAAAATCAAACACGCATTTTAACGATATAAGATCATTTATGGGGCCAAGAACGATTGTGAAATCAAGAGAAAAAGTAGGGGCTGCTTTGTGGGCGCCACCTTTTTTTTTCTCAAATAGTTTTTAATCAGACCTCAACTTTTGCGACTGCTTATAGTGTGCACGTAGCAGCTCTTTAGCTATTACTTGCACACACAAGCGGAAGAAAAAAGAAGAAGAGAAGAGGTCTTTTATATAAAAGACTTGGGTTAGTTACCCGATAAAGGCACAAATTTAGTAAGCGTGCTAATTTTTTTAAAGAGTGTGGCATATGAAACCAAGGTATCAAAATCGGTCTCAGATATTAATTTATCGGAGGCCGATAAGAAAATGCCTATACTCATGTCATATCTTTGGTGTACTACTTTGAGTGAGAAGATGGAGATCCATTTAGTTCTGATATTTTGAATTAAAGATTTTTAAATTATGGATCAACTATCATTGCGCATATATAATGCTTCTAAGTGGCCTACGACCCAAGAACTGGCATGAGTACGGAATCACCTTGCACTAATGTTATATGACTAATTATCGGCTGAGGTGCTTAAATTATGAACTTAATTTATATGGAGAGTATAATTATCAGCTTAATCCTTTCAACCTCATACTTCACATAATGGATCGTGAGATTTTGAAGCACCTATCAAATAGTTAATTTGTTATTTCACGTGTCACATATCTAAAAAAAGTGACTTTCGAATCATATGACACATATTACGCTCAAACGTGATTTTAAGGTCATTTTTTAGAGATCTGTGACACATTGAATAAAAAATTAATCGTCCGATAGTGCTACATGATCTCAAGATTCATTGTAAGCAATTTAGGGGTGAAAAACAATCTCTATCATCTGATCCGAAGCAATCAATGGTTTATAGTTTTGAAGGAGTTCTTGACAAGGGCACTTTCAAAGATTGATCGGGCGCGAATAGAGGTACCCAACCTGTTATTTTTAGGCACTTTATATTGGGAGAGAAATTAAATGCTAAAATTATGGATTCTTGCTATTATCGGCTAAAGTTTGGCACAACTCTCGAAAAGTGATTGGAGATTGTTTTTTTTATTTATAATTCACCAAGAACCATATATTAATTCATCGAGAATCATATATTAAAATCGGAGAACTACGTTTGGTATACGCTCATGATCATCTCCATTTTTTTAAATGTGTGTCATGTGAAATCAAAATCTGACCGTCTAATGGAAGGCCCACGATGTCAAGATCTGTCGTATCGAAAATTGGGCTAAAACCAATCGCTATCATATAAGTCAAAGAAGTCAACACTAAGCATATAAAACCCGGGTTGAGAAGAACCTTGGATTGTAAATAGAGGTACTCATTTTTATTTTATTTTTCAAACCAACCCAATTTTTTCGATTTTTACAAAATAAAAAAAGGGACTGAAATTCCAGCCCAACCTGAAATTGTCGGCCGAAAATTTTGCCAAGATTCTGAAATTTTGATTTCAGCCAACCCCGAAACCGAAAACGAAACCGCCATTTTGATCCTTGCTAGCGGATTAAGGTAAGAAAAAACCTTGCACCCGAGTCCCACTTGCCGAATGCTAAGTCATAGGCTTAGTAATAGGCATCAATCGAAGCACCGAAGCTCTTGGTACTTGGGCCACATTTTGGCATGCATGACATGTGGAACCATCATGTGTTTCGTGTAATTTCCATGATCTCAAAATCTATTATATAAATTCTTAAAATGAAAAGATGATCTTCATCGTGTGATTCAATGCAGCCAAACACCATCTCATGGCATGTGTTCATTTACATGACATTCATTAATTTTAGATTGTGTTTGAATGCATTGAATCAAATAATGAAGTTTGTCTTTCTTACTAACCTTTCACTCTTCTGACCATGGTGCACCTATCTAACAATACATATATTGAACTAAAACTTTGAAGGCACCTACAACTAAAACAAATGATTGCTTTGAACCTGACAATGGAGGTTATGGCATAGCTCTTTGTTGGCTCTTGCCACAGGAGAGTTCACCTGCTTTAGTTGGTTATCATTCTCCTTTTTAACTCCAAATAGAGGAGGATTTACCTGCTCTAGCAGTAACCTCCCTGCATTTTACTAACTCCTTACCAGAGCAAATAAAATCAGCTCTGACAAAGAGTGAGTCGAAAGGAGGGTACAACTGCTGAATAGGTAAATCTTACATAAAATTTTGCTACACAAAGAGTTGTTAAGGAAAAGGGGTACCTGTTAAAGCAGGTAGGAGGATGTTAGCAAAGAGAATGGGAACCTGCTAAAACAAGTGAACTCTGCTATGGCAGAGACTAGCAAAGAGCTATACCATACGCAGCCTATGTTTCCTCCCAATCTTTCACATAATGGATTTACTCCATTGGGTACACATCCCAAAAAGTTACTAGAAAACCATGTAACACATCATGCTCAAGCGTGATTTTGAGGTTCATTTTTGGGATAAACCCAAAGTTGACCATCTATTGGTACATATGTTCTCAAGATTCATTGTATAGAAGATTGGTGCTCTCAAAGATTTGGTGGGCACACACAAGGTGTCAAACTCGGTATCGGTCTATGGAGGACCGATACAAATCGGCCGATACAGCCGACACCGATACGGATCGGCACTTTAAAAAAAAAGAAAAAAAAAAAAACAAACAAAATACATGTCTCAGCTCAAACTGATACCGATACCGAGTTGGAGGACCGATGCGTATCGGTTTGCCGAGAAATTGAAACGTATGGCCAATACATATCGGTATCGGTTAATTTTTTATACCTTGGGCCCACATGATAGAAAATCCTCCGTCCACCATTCCGTGCAAACGAAAACAAGTTTGCACAACCCGTCAATGAAAACTAGTTTGTCACATTAGCTGCTTAATGTAAATAATTTTTTTTAAAATATTTTTTTTAAAATTATGACCTATTTTTTTCAATAATTAAATAACTTTTTCTTTTATATTAATTTATGACATATCAAAGTTATCCACTTTCGATTTCTTGTTATCCAAAAAATCTGTGATGTGCATTTTAGATGAGAGCCTGTAATTGCACACGATTTTTAAGGCACCTATGCTAATATTTTTAGAAAATCCTGTGTCTTTAAAATTTTGAAAAGACCATGATTCCCTCATAGTTGCCCCAACAACTTAAATGAGTGCTTATGCAATGGCTTAATACAAAGACGAAGATAAGGGTGCCTCTTTAAAATGATTCTAAGGTTGTGTTTGGCAATACTCTTTAGAAGAGTAGAAATGAGCAACTGCTGCTCTTTATTGTTGCAAGTGAATATGGGGAAAGTTATAAGGATTAGAGGAAGAATAATGGAGAGGCTCCTCTATGAAACATGAAAGACATCCCCTCTATAAAACAATATAAAAAATCATACTCTTTTTAAAGAGGACTGTATTTCCTATTTCAAAGAGCATTTAACTTCCCTTTTATCTTTTTCCAATCCTTTTCTCTCTCCACATTTCTTACAATAACAAAGATCCATTGCAGCTCTTTTCTACTCTCCGAAAGAACAATGCCAAATAAACCTAGGAGCTTAAAAGGAAAAAAATTTATGGACGAACAAGATTTTCTATGATTGTTTTCAAGAAATTATAACAGAGCTTTTCTCAAACTGTATATACTGCAATTGCTATAGCTAAAATATGCATTTTAGTAGGAAAGCTACTGGTAGTGGAAAATGAGAAATTAAGGATGAACCAAGGTATCAAATTTCGGCTAATACCGATACGTATCGATATCTAACTCGGTATTAATATCGTTATCGGCCGATATATATATATATATATATATATATATATATATATATATATATATATATATATATATATATATATATATATATATATATATATATATACTAGTAAAAGTGCATGTGCGTTATACGTGGAAACCGTAAAATAAAATATTTTAATCAAAAATGATTTTAATTATAAGTTAAAATTGTTTGATTGTATAAAATCATAATCGTATATTATCAGTCAATCACTAAAAAACTAATAACAATTATTGTTAAATATTATATGGATTCGAGTACTTTGTAGGACTTATTCTTTTCTAATATCTAAAATTTAATTAAAATTTGTCTTACTCAATAGTACACATGTCAGAATATTAGTTTTGACTAATAAAGATAATAAAATAAATAAAAAATTGGATTGGCGAAGTAACAAATCCAATCTCATATCCAATTAAATTATCAAAATTACTTAGTTTCAGTAGTTTCTTATTTTTTCTTTATTTTCTCATTTACAGTAAATACTACATTTTTATTTATGCATAATAATATACAATTATATTTATTTACTATGTTTAAATGTTTATTTTTTACTATAGATATATGTTTCTATCTTATCACGTTCGATTAATTCGATGATATACTAATTATATATGTTTAATAAAATTTTCTTAATTGTTAATTTCTACTTTAATTTTATAATAATTAATATAACTAAATCAATAGGCTTTGAATTTTCATACCCTACTTATTTATTAATTATTATTAAAAATATGAATAGTAATGTCCATCCATACATAGGGGATTATTAATTATTAATCGTATATTATCAATCAATCACTAAAAAACTAATAACAATTGTTGTTAAATATTATATGGATTCGAGTATTTTGTAGGACTTATTCTTTTCTAATATCTACTTATTTTGACTCGAAACCCGAACTGAAAATCGGCGAATTGAACTGGTCTAAACAGACCCGAAAATCGATGCTGAACCTATTCTAGACCTGTTTCGATTTTTTGGAAAAAAAATCGAGAATTTATTAGGTAAGATAAGAAAACCAAAAAAATAGCTTAAAATAATAAAATGGTGATTGAACCCCATTCAAATCCATGATTGCTTGAAATTAGGTGATGGAGATCGTTTTTCACCTCAATCTTTCGTAGAATAGATCTTGAGACCACGATCTTACCCTCGGATGGCTAGTGTCTTATTCTGCCTGGCATAGATCCCAAAAAGAGGTCCTTCAATCACGTTTGAGAGTGATGTGTGTCATGTGACTTTAGACAATATTTTTACGATTTATGCCATATGAAATAAAAAAAATTGATTGTTTGATGGTACGCTCTTGGTCTGTATGTTTATTTAAAGTGCCTATATTAGAAATTCCTCGAAACCCATTGACTTCTTGGAATCATATGATGCAGATCGTTTGTCCTCCAATATTCTATAAAGTGGATCTTGAAACCATGAGCATTCTATCTGACAGTCTAGTTTTGATTCCACGTGGCACAAATCCGTAAAAATAGTTAGAGATGTCGGTGCAATTGCAACAGCTGTAACTAGACCCGAGACACGATAACTATGTAATGTTGACTCGAGACACGAAACTGAAGACTATCCCCCGTTAGCACGCTGAAGCTGGATTTCTTCTAAGATGCTTCTAATTTACAATTCTTATTCTGACACCCAAAAGTTGGGGCCACCCATCTTTCTCTCTCTTATATTACATTTTTGTTGACTTATAATATAGGGACTATTGACTTATAATATAGGGACCAATTGTTTAAATGATCTTACAACATCAATGGTTTTAGATGTGGGTGATCTGAACTGTCAAAGTGATAGATCATCAATAGAAATGCAACAAGTTCAAAATTGGTGTTTTAGGTAAATTTTAACCGTCCGATCTTTGAACGACAATATCAATAATTGTTTTTATTTTTAATGGCTGATATTAAAGTTTATCAATTAGATTGTTCACATCCACTTATTAGCTTGTTTCATTGGGTTGAGACACATTCTAATAATAGATTGCTACTTGGGCAATTTAGACTGATCATAGGTGCGTGCCACATGACATAATGATAGATCACACTTCGATGGTGTGAGATAAGAAGTCTAATTTTAATGGTGTAAGATCATTTACACACCATTAGGTGTTTAAATATCAGTCAGGAGCCATTGTCCCTATACTAAATTAACACTTAAATGAATCTAAGACCATCTATTAACCCATTTGCTCTTACTTATTACATTATTCTTTATCTGACTAACCCTTTCACCAATTGTGATGCACTGCTTATCTTTATCGTCAATTTTGTACACGTGGCATCCATCTATATGAATAATACACACATGATATATGTGGTTATCACCTATATTGGATTAAGCCTGTTAATCACACCTTTGGAATATCTCCACCGTCTAATAGGGAAGGAGTCTATAAATGGGTGGCTAAAGCATTTTCATGTAAATGTCCACATCAAATGAACAAAAGTGCCCTAATCGGATGTTTTGATTACTTTGATGAGAAGTTTGGGCAGTCTCATCTAGACAGTGACGAGGGGTAGGTAAATATGATATAGAGGATTAGAGGGGTATTTTGTTCATAAAGTATGGAAACACTAACATTGAGTCATTGACATCAACCATTCTTGCTTTTATATATACTAGTAAAAAGGCACGTGCAAATGCATGCGGACATTAGGACCTTTAAATGATTAAACTTGATGTTTAGACATCTATCGGGTGATTTGAATATTAAAAAAAAATATAATATTTCAAGCGTTCATTAATCGTTACTATGTTTTATGATTTATTAAAGACAAAAAAAAAATACATATTACCATGTTTCTTATGTCTTCATAATGTATAATTTAAAACTATAAAAAATTTAATAATAAAAAAATCTATATAACTTATATTGTCAACTATAGAATATGAAGAAAAAAAATAAAAAATTGACAAATAAGTATAATCCAGAAAATTGAATTAAATTGAAAATAGGTATTTATTCCTTCTCGACTTTAACTTTTTTTAGGATTTTATTGTCTTCATCATTCGTAGTCTTGTATTTAGTGCTTTGACATATCTACTTTAATTTTATAATAAGTAATGTAACTAAATTAATAGGCTTCGAATTTTCATACCCTACGTATCTATTAATTATTATTAAAAAGATGAATAGTAATGTCGATCCATACATAGAGGTCCAAGTTTTGACCCGAGACCCGAACTGAAAATCGGCGAATCGAATTGGTCTAAATAGACCCGAAAACCGATATTGAACCTATTCTGGACCCGCTTGGATTTTGGGGGGGCAAAAATCAAGAATTTATTAGGTAGGATGAGAAAATCGAAAAATAGCTTAAAATAATAAAGTGGTGATTGCATCTTCAAATCCATGATTGCTTGGAATTAGGTGATGGAGGTCGTTTTTCACCCCAATTTGTTGTAGAAGGGAGCCATTACTTGCACATGATTTTCAAGTGATTGCACCAAATTTAAAAGAAAGACTTGCAAGTTTGACGACCTCTACTATGTAAAAGTACCACCTAAGCCGTTTGATTTGAAGACCATGATTTAAAGATATCAATTGCAAAAGATTAGAACAAAATATAATTTTCATCATTTGATTAAATAGAGTCAATGAATATTATATAATTCAACAGTGGACTACAATAGATCATATGACAAATATGGGTTTTTGCTCCAATTTCATGTACGAGATATCTATTGATCATGAACTTCAAATCAGACGGCTCATATTGAATTTTTATATATCACATGTCCCAAAAATATCAAGTCTTTCTTTAAATTCGGTGCAATCACTTAAAAAACGTGTGGAAATAATGGCTCACTTTGTAGACTAGATCTTGAGAGCACGATTTTACCCTCGGATGACTAGTTTATTATTCTGCATGACACATATCCCAAAAGAGGCCCTACAATAACATTTGAGTGTGATGTATGTCATGTGACTTCAAACAATATTTTTGTGATTTATGTCACATGAAATAAAAAAATAATTATTTGATGGTACGCTATGGTCTCATGATCCATTAGTGAAATAAAAAAATGATTATTTGATGGTACGCCTAGCCCAGCCCATTGAGACCCCCACTCTCTCTCTCCCATTGTCTCATTTAATGTCATTGAAGGACGAGTTCATATCTCATATACTCCTCTTTTTTAGAGTGATCGTTGATGATGATGGTAAAGAGAATAGATGTAGATTGACGCATGCACGGTCTCTAGTGCAAGCGCGAGTAACATATAAGACTTCCGTGTGTGTATATATATATATATAATTTATTTTTTTTTATTATTATTTTTTTTTCATAAAGTGACTTTCGCATATTTAGAGTTAGTAGAAGAGTCTTAGTTATAGAAGAAGTCACCTTTTACAAATAGAAGTCTAATTTGTTTCAGGGACTTGCGGGTATATTGAGATATGAGTTAGGGGCATTTTTGGTATTATAAAATGTGATAGAAACTATTTTTACCTTTATATATATATATATATATATATATAGGGGAGCCGATTAGGCCTCCAATGAAGGACAGTGACCATCCACCAAGATCCACGTGGAGCTACGCGTGGCACTCGAAATACTTTTTGGGTGCCACGTGTAGCACAGGTGGACAATTTAGATTAATATTAAAAAAAAAAAAATCGAAAAATAAATTTTAAACCCAATGGAGGACGATCAGTGTCCTCCAACCTTCCACGTGAAACTTCACGTTGTATTCAAAATATTGTTTCAATGCCACGTAGACCTTAGGTAAATTGCTTAGATCATTTTTGAAAAAAAATAAATTAAATACTCGTTTCCACCATATATTTTTTGAACCGTGAAATGTAGGCCAATGAAGACCGTCAAATTTTGACTTGTGGGTTTAAAATTTGTTTTTCGATATTTTTTTTTTAATATTGATCTAAACTGTCCACCTATGCTCCACGTGACACCCAAAAAGTGTTTCGAGTGTCACGTGGAGCTCCACGTGGATCTTGGAGGACAATCACCGTCCTCCATGAGAGGACCCAACCGGCTCCCTATATATATATATATATATATATATATATATATATATATATATATATATATATATATAAGGGCCCATACGTATCAATATCGGCCAATTAATTTGTATTGGTCTTCTAATGTAACAACCCAAATTTTTGAACTTTCTTTTATTGGTGTTAGATTGTGTTTTATACCTTGCATGGTATTAGTGCTCTACACCGGAACCTACCCTAGTTGAGAAAATACACATTTTGATATTTTTAGAGGTATTATATTTAAAATTGTCTTTATTTGACACAAGTTGTGTTGTAGCCTAGTGGTTGAAAGGCTTTGGATATAGATAAGAGGTCTAAGGATCAAACCTTGCTATGTGAGTTTTAAATCTTTATTTTAAACTTTGAAGTAAAAGCCTATACACCCTTATTTCGTGCGACCGTTTAGCACTGAATTAATGCCCATATATTATAAATAAGAAAGTTACGGAGAACCCTAAATCATTATTATAATAATTCTTCTTAAAAACCCTAGCCGTCACTCCATCTTCTTCTTTGGCCACCCTTCTTTAAAAACACCCAAATCTCTTTTAAATTTCTTGTGTATTCTTCCACAAAGAACACCGTGGTATTTTTATCAAATCATTAATTGGAAGAAGGCGGCGTAATCATAGATGGATCATCGTGTGGACGCCGATCTCTATCGCCATAATCGTCGTCGATCTGTCGGTCACGCTTCAAGAGGTGGGTACCCATCCATCCATCTCGTCCTCTCAGATCCCGTCGCGTAGGATACGTTCGATCGCGTATCGACGGACTAAATAAAATAAACTTTATTTTACTCTTTATAATATTATTTTAAAATGAGTAAAGTGGTTAGCATAAATATGATTGCTTATAATCTAATCTTATTGATTTTGCCTTAGATGTGATTGCTTATAATCTAGTCCTATTTATTTTGTCCTAAATGTGATTGCTTATAATCTAATCTTATTGATTTTGCCCTAGTTGTGATTGCTTATAATCTAGTCCTATTTATTTTGCCCTAAATGTGATTGCTTATAATCTAATTTTATTGATTTTGCCCTAGATGTGATTGCTTGTAATTTAGTCATAATTATTTTCCTAATTGTTAATGTTATTATTTTTTTATACTTTGTTATTTTAACAATTAAAGATAGCACAAATGATTAATACTCTATTCCATCATCCCTTTGGTAAAAGACATTTTATGGACATTATAAAATCATGAATCTGAGTTTAAACTAAAAATCTACGCAGCCATGATTTAAACTTATAATTTCCTTAAAATTTTTATAATATTTTATATTTTCTATAAACTAAGCATTTGTATATATATATAGACACATGACCTATTTTAAACATATTTCCAAGTCCAGCGTTTACAAAAGGTCCCATGTAGTATATAAGACCTTGTTTTAAGGAAAGAGATATTACATAGATTATTTTAACATAAGACTCTATACAATAAAAATCAAGAAGTGACTACATTTATATTAGCAGGCAACAATAAATCTTGCGGTTACTTATCAAAACAAAAAAATATATACATATATAATTATTTCCCAATGCTATAATTTTCAAACGATATAAATCATGCAAAGTGATCAAATTTTAATAAGTAATATTATTATTAATATCATGAGGTCTCAATTGAGTATTGACTCTAAAAGCTGGAGAGCACACGGGATTACCTTATAATGCCCAACGATGGAGTTTGAATTTTCTCCCATGGGAGGTAATATATATATATATATATATATATATATATATATATATATATATATATGGTCGATAGAGAGGATGAGTTAGCACTAAATAAGCAACTTAAGCGTTAGACAACTTCATACTTTGGTTGTCACGTGGGATTACGATGTTGAGTGCATGACCCATCTTATGTTGGACCGTGACCCATCTGATGTTGGACTGCGACTGATCTGGTGTTGGTCCATGACCCATCTGATGTCGGACCTTGACCCATTTGATGTTGGATCTTGACCCATCTGACGTGGATCGTGACCCATCTGATGTTGGACCGTGACCCATCTGACGTGGATCGTGACCCATCTGATGTCGGACCTTGACCCATTTGATGTTGGATCTTGACCCATCTGACGTGGATCGTGACCCATCTGATGTTGGACCGTGACCCATCTGACGTGGATCGTGACCCATCTGATGTTGGACTTTGACCCATTCGATGTTGGACTTTGGCCCATCTGATTTAGATCAGCCCATCTGATTTCATTTCATAGGATGATATTAAATTAATTAAAATATCTTTTACAATATATTATGATATATTTAAAGAGAAAGTGATTTTAGATAGTAATATAAAATTAATAAATATTATATACTTATATTTTATTATCATATAAAATAAATGTATTTGGTTACTACCTTATTTTAATATTATAAAATTATCTTATAAGATATATGAGTAGTAGTATCCCATGTCAGAGCCCAATTAGTTTCATTTTTATCGATAGATTGACCTATTAAAATCGACCAATCAATCATGAGCCAAACGACAACTTACACCTTATTAAATCTGATCTATCGATTTTCATTTTTTTTAATCGATCGATTCTCATCGAATAAAGCGACTGATTCACACCAAAATTTCACTTTTACACTAAAAAAATTTAGTGCACTTTACGATCGATGGTCGTGATATACTTAACTTTAAAATAATAATATTTAATTTAGGCATTTAATAATGATAAATAATAATATATAAAAGTTTCGCTTTTATCGCTTCAATGACCAGCCGATAACATAAAGTGTTAGAACTTCGATGTCTTTATGAAACCGAACTCTGACCTTTACGATTATCGAAATCATACTTATAACCATATTCTATAATTATATTGGTGTGGTATGTAAATAAATATAAACATAAATATAATCAAAATCTAAGTGTAAACCATTCTGTATGTGTGATACTTTTGTATTTGTAATTTAATCAATTTATACGAGTTAGGATATGTTAGATCATGAGTGCGAGTGTATGAGATCATGCCTATGCTTGGCGTGGTGATTATTTGAGATGGTATCGGCGAGAAATACACCGTATTCACATGCCTTACAACTCATGGTGGAATGGGACCCATGACGAGTCGGGTGAGTGTGAATTGGTGTAACCAGATATCACGGTGGCATATCTGGCGACCCAATCACCCCGAGTTCAAATATGATAGTATGAGTTATGAGTTAAGTTATGAGGTTCGACCATAGGCTTTGCCTGTGGTGAAGTTTCTTCTACGATCACGTGAAACTCAGAATATTGGCGTCCATGTACGGAAGCAACGCTTCTATGATAGTATGGGCTGTCACACGAAGTACATTCATGTTACTACGGAACCTTTTTCCTAGGAAGCGTGAATTAGGAAAGTTGCCCCACTATAGTTTGTCCTAGGATTAAGTATAAGAGTATGATAAGATATGAGTATGAGATAAAATAAGCTATGATATGATGATAATAAGACATGTTGTAGGCCAAAGAAAAGATAAAAACTTAAATTTACGTCTGCCTTCATGCGTATGCCGTAGAAGGGCAACAACGTCTTCCCAAGAGCGGATCTGGAGAGATTATGAATATGAGTGTGTTATGAGTGAGTTTGGCCATTATGTCTCCCCATTAATTTGGATGGTGGATGAGTATGACACGAGGCGTTATGATATGGTGGTATTATCTATGTTGACCCTCCATGGTAGCTCGGCTGACTCACAGCAGTCGTTTAGGATTTCAGAGTATGTTAGTTACGCTCATGCGATGTCTGAGACGTATGTGCGAGAATAATAATAAGACATGGTAGGATATGTTATGAGATATGGTAAGGTACGTTAGGATATGAGTGTCTAGATCATAGTCTTGCA
Organism: Chloranthus sessilifolius; assembly: GCA_021018995.1. Lineage (NCBI taxonomy): Eukaryota > Viridiplantae > Streptophyta > Magnoliopsida > Chloranthales > Chloranthaceae > Chloranthus > Chloranthus sessilifolius. The sequence goes on from CM037586.1 coordinate 33,178,341, forward strand.
TTTATGATATGAGATTTACAATATGCATGTGATTTTGTCATTCTTTTGCTATCTGCTTTGACATATTATATTTATCACTCACAAGATGCACCCACAATGCACCTGAGTAGTATGGGGTGGATTGGTGGTGTATCCCACTGAGTTTACGTGACTGAGTAAACTCATCCCATGATAATCTAACAGTTGCAGGTGATTACGCTAGTGGAGTAGACGTCGGTCATCCAGATCCGGTTGACGCTGATTTCATTGATCCCGCGAGTGTTGAGTACCAGGAGGGCTACGGTGCTGATTTCGATCCGAGTGCTGGATATTGATCGCTGCAGACTTGGTAGTAGATTGGATCCCTATTATTATCATTAATTTTATGATTTCCTTTATCGGATTTGTCTCCAAGTTCGAATTATGTTTTATTGGTAGATTTGTTGATTCTATCGCATTTATTTATTATTTATGACTGCTTTTATTTCCACCTTTATGTGTTGGCTTTCACGGATTTCGTGGAACCATTATTGCGCGAGAACTCTGATTAGGTATATGTCCGCTTAGCATATTCGAGATATGTGCGGGTCATAACTCGAAATTCTAAGCCCTCGGGATGGGGTAGAATTTCGGGTCGTGACATCTAATGACCGATACCAATTTTTTTACCTTGGTATGAACATCTATGTGCACCAAATAAAGTGCTTGATGTTATAAGCCCGATTCAAAATTTCGGTTTCAGCCCCCACCAAAACTGAAATCCAAACCCAAAATTTCGGATTTTTGGTTTGGGATCCAAAATTTCGGATCCTTAGCCGGAAGGAATTTCTTGGACAGATCTATACAAAAACACCTTAAAAGAAGAGGATAATGATAAAGAAATGAAATATACAAAAGGAACCTCGATTTGCGTCTACACACCTTTGTAAGGAAAGCGCCCCTTGATAAAAAGCTAGTGCCCACCATCCGCCCAGAGTACATTAAGGGGCTCTTCGATATTAAATGATTTCACATCACAACCGCTCAAATTGACACTTCGATATTAAATGATTAAGGACTCGAACACAACAGCAATAACGCCCCCACCCTTTCCACCTCATCCGATAGCGACGAGGAACCGTCACAAGTCACAATTATCCTGACAAGTGACAACACACAAATAAAAACAAATATATTAAAAAAAGAAAACCTAACCACTAAGAGCATCTTCAAGAAGAGACGCTATCCCACTACATAAAGCCATTTTAACTATTCAAATGATAAAAAAAAGTGTTCCACCAAAGAAGTATTGTCATGATAATAGCCAAAAGTTATCTCAATTTTCAAAATAGATGGTATTCATGAAGATATTTAATAGATAAATTTTAAAATAATATATTTTTTTAAAGATAATTCTCTTTCTCTCTCCTCTCTTTCTCTTTTTCTTATCTAGTAATAAACTAATAAAATAAGAATAAATCGAAAAAGCACCAAAACCCGAGGGTCCCGAATCGGACCAAACTGCACCGAAACTCAACACAAATCCAAAAAAATACCCTAAAAAAATATAAAAAAATACCCTAAAAAAAAAAGGTATTTTACCTACACCGAATCGCACTAAAACCTGACACAAACTGAATCGAACCGAATCCCAATTCGGTTCGGTTTGGGTGGCTTGAAAGCGAAAAAAGCCCCAAAAAATTTAAAAAACCAAAAAATACCCTAAAAAAATAAAAAAAAAGTAGATATTTTACCTACACCGGACCAAATCAATTTCGATTTCAGAAAAAAAAATTAAACTGAATCGAAACCCAACACAAATCGAACCGAACTTAACCCCAATTCAATTCGGTATCAGTTTAGGTGGCTTGAAGCCGAAAAAATCCCGAAAAAAAAAAAAAGATACGCCTAAAAAAATAAAAAAGTAGGTATTTTACCTACACCGAAACGAACTAAATCGGTCTCGATTTCAGGAAAAAAAAAAAAAAATTGAACCGAACCAAATGAGTTTCGATACGGTTTCGGTTTCGAACTGAACACCGAAAATTTTGGGTTTGGTTTGGTTCGGTATACTGAACTTGCATCCCTAAGTGTGGGTAATAAAATATAATAAAACAAGAATAAAAACTAATATTTTAAATAAATGAATAGCTAAAATAGAGTGTCTGCTAGAGTGATTTTTACTGTAGTAGTGGCTAAAGTACTGTAGCAGTAGCTAAAGTGATGTTTAGCTACCCAAATTTAGCTCTCCTTGCTGGAGATGCTCTTACCCAATGCGTCTAACTCTAAAAAATGTGGGCCAGCCTACTATAATTTATTTATTGGATACCTTTATTAGCATCCACATAGCTTCTTAAAGCGCCTTCTTGTACAACCCCTTCAAAATCATTGATTGCTTGGGATGAAATGATAGAGATCATATTTCACTCAGATCTTTCACTTAATGGATCTTAAGATCATGTATGTTACCTATCTGAGGGTACATTTTTTATTTCACATGTCACATATCCCCAAAAAATGACCTAAAATCACGTTTGGGTGTGCTTCACTGGTTTGTGTCATAGGATTCAAGGGGCATTTTTTAGGGATTGGTTACTTGTGGAATAAAAAATTGACCGTCTGATAAGTGCAACGTGATCTTAAGATCCATTGTGTGGAAGATCGTAGTGAAAAATGATCTCTATCACCTAATCTGATTCAATCAATTGTTCTCAATGCATTTCCCCGTGGCACTTTCACTGAATGCGTGGGCTCTAATAGAGGTACCCTAATTTATTTTCTTTTTAAAGATTTTTCTGGGTACTAATATTTGCAACTTAATATTCTATAAGTGCAACCAGCATTTTTCTTCCCAATCATTCACACAATAGAGTAGATTTTGGGATCACAAACCATCTACTACATGATAAAATGTTTATTCCACATGGCACACATCCCAGTCCAAAAGTTACCTGATAACCCTTCCCATGGTTTGTCCATGATCATGATCAATTTTGTTATCTGTATATCAACATCTGACAAAGTGGCCTATGATGTCAAGATCTATTTTGTGGAAGATTGGGACCATTGTTTGATTTAAGGTAGTCAACAACTCTCCTAACAAGGAAAAAGCACAGATTTGCGCCCTTACTGAATCGTTATTTGGAAACATCGGTACCAAGGTTCAAAATAACTGTTTCGTTTCCAATTTCGGGCATGACCGAAACCAAAAATTCGACCGATAATTTCCCCTCTATATATATTTGGACCGAAATTTCCGTTCAAGTTATCATTTCGGTGGGGATCGAAACTGAAACGATTCGGTCCATAGCTTGAACCATGATCGGTACCTTTCTATTTGTTTAAGATTAATGAAAGGGCTTAAAACATGTAGGCCTCGTTTAGGTGTTTCCTGATTTTTCCCAGAAAAGCTCAGATTTTTGGACACTCAGAATCCTGACAGATTCTTAGCAAACTCAGATTCCTGATTTTTCCCATATACGTTCTTAAGTTACTCAGATTCCTGACAGATTCTTATAAAACTCAGAATCCTTTGTTTTTAAGTTCCTCTCAGAAAATCCTCAGAATCGATTAAATCAGTAGTTATGTTATAACCATAGAAACGTGATCTAATCATCGGTTTATGTGTCGTACTCGGATTTCTCTCAAAATTTACGGGCAAGCAATCGAGATGGGGCTGAACATATTTGACAGATCGAAATTGTCAAATATAGAGCATTTAGTCGACGAAATCATCCTGGGTTGAGCGATCAAAATCGGAGCGTATTCTGCCCAATGCCTTAATTAAGGGTCTTGCTACTCACACACCTATTTTTTCTTCACACACCACTTAAAACCGCTTAGTAAAAAGACTTTGCATTTTGGGGATCTGTGTCCCGTGAAAACACCATCTCAAAAGTCTGATTTAAAGGTCATGATCTAAAGATCTTTCATACAAAAGATCGACATGAAACACAATCTTTATCAATCAATTGTTGAATTTGACAATGGCCTTTGACTGCATTAAATCATATGATGGAGATGATACTTCATCATCTAATACAATGATCACCATCTAAAGCTCATATGTAGCCCCAATGAGTTCATCAACACCGTCCAATTTTTAGCACATTCAGAAACAAGATTCACATAGGTCTCTTCATCAATCGGAAGGTGGAAAATACCCCTTTGATACTCAGTGAGATTTTATCTTTGCCAAATGCATCCTCCCAAACGTTGCACAGATCTGGACCGTCCAAACTCCATCAAAGTAGCCAATTAATAGCTCACTTTATATATATATATATATATATATATATATATAGAATTTAAAGTCGGTTGCTTTTAAAGAAGCAAACAACTCAGCACAACAATACAACACATAGGTTTATACATTAAACCAGTGTTTCACCTGCTCAGCCTTGCCGACGGTGAGACGAGATCTTAACAGAGTAAGCGTTACCAAAGTGACGGTCCAATAGGCCGGCTAAAGGCTCCGATGCCAGTAATCATCCGGTACCAGTCCGGTGTCCGTCTGGTGAGTAAAAAACGTGTACTGGCGACGGTGAGTTGAGAAAAACTCTTCTCAACTCACCGTCATCTTCTCCAATGGTTTTGCTACAACTTTTCTTAATTTTTTTTTGGTTTTAAAGCATATGAGTTGGGGTCTGATTTGATGTATAGATTTCTTAGCAGTATACCACGCCGCTACAATTTGAGCTAATCCGACCGAATTGCTCGGACGACTAGTTGTCATTTTCACTCGGAAACGACTCAGAATCCTACTTCCCAAAAAAAACTCTCAAATGCTAGATTCAGTTGAAAAATTTCATATTCTGAGTTCTTTCTAAGTTTAAACTCAGATTCTGGGAGAAATATGACTCTCAAACGAGGCCGTAGTCTTGGTGCTGAGAAACATATTTTTTTTGGATTAGTCTATGTAGGATGTTAGAGTAGGTCACATTTGAAAGCTTGACAATATTGCAATGGTTATGTTGGACTCGAGCCCAACTTAACTATTAAAATAATAATATGACTTCTAATCTATGTTTAAACACACTAAATGGTATTTAAACAATCTACTATCACTAAATTAGAATTTTTTTTATCTCACATACCATTGAAGTGCGGTTTCCTAACATGCTATGCGGCATCGATTTATGATCAATCTAAATGATTCAAATGACAATCCATCATTGGAAAATGTTTTAATCAAAGAAACATATCCATAAGTGAATGTGAACCATCTCATTGACGACTTTGAATATCAATCATTAAAATTAAACATAACTGTTGGTATTAGAGTACCTAAATTGGATGGTTAAAATTTAAAAGCTCTCAAATAATTTGAATTTTTGGCCCATAGCTTTTCAACTTATGATCTATCACTTTGATGGTATGGATGCCCAATACTTTGAGCCCATTAGTATACAATAAAAAAAGCCCATTTTAGTGTTTATTTTTTTAGTGCTTAAATGACGGTCAAGAGAGTCGTGCCCCTTTATATTTGTGTACCAATTGCCACTTTCATAGACGCAACACTATTTTGATACAATCTTAGGTTGTATCCAATCTATTTAATGACCCTATGAACATTTATCATGCTTTGTTCCAATGATGAACAATCACTTGAACTGTTTAGATTAATCACAAATATATGCCACATGTCATAACAGTGAAGTGTACTTAGCACAGTAAGATCAAACACATATTTTGTAGCATTTTTGTTTTGTTTTTAAAGCTAAGATCATTGAAACACTATTTTACATACTATGACAGAGGGTAGCAGAATTGAAGAGTAAGCGATAATAAGTGAGTTGGAGGGAAAAGTGAGTCCGAGTTGAGTGGAGGTGCGAGTCCGATGGTACTATGAGAGAGAAAATCTAGAGAGAGAGATTCATAATCTGAGAACAGAATCCGTCAAATAGTCGTGGCATGTGGGGGGGGGGAGAGGGCGAGGGCATCCTTTGAGATTAGTGGCTTTTTTGGATAAAAACACGGGAAATGTAGGAGAGTAAAATAATATTCGTATATTTTCTCATGACAACCCGAGTTATAAAAAATCATGGGATTCTTTTGTTTTCCTTTGTTTTTCGGTATTTGGATAATCACATTGCTAGCTAAGAAAACGTAGGATCAAGGAAATTTTGTGTTTGAATACATATGAAATTCTAAGAAAATATTATATCCAAACAAAAAAAAACTTAATACCACAAATAATCATCCAAACTGAAAAACAACTGTAATATCATAAAAATGATCATCCATAATAATGATAAACAAAAATGGCCATCCACATAAATGATTGATCATGGGCGTGGGCCAGTCGTCAGATGAACAAATTTTGATTTCATGTGGAGATCATAGGTGTACCATGAGAAGAGTCCTGGGGTCAGGGAAAAAAATGATTTCCATGTCTCTATGCAAGGCAATCAATGGTGTTAAAGGTGGAAATCATAAGTTGCAGACATTAATTTTCGATTACTAATACCCATATACAAGTAGCATGATATAATTGAATGTACTCATTGTCTTCGCGAATACCCTTTCAAACCTCGAAATCATCGACACAATAGATCTTGAGATTATGGCCCAATCATTATATGGACAGATGTTGATTTCACGTGACACACCTCTCAAATAATGCTCATAATCACATATAATTTTTGAAATGTGTACATGTGAAATCAAAATCTAATTATCTGATATGTCGAAGATTGAATTGAAAAATAATATTTATCATTTGATTAAAATAGTCCACTATTTAAGCACAGAATGCTCAAATTGCGAGCAAAGAATTTTGGATTGTAATTACACATACCCTATTGCTTGTAGATAAAAATGATGAGAACATTTGTGATAATTGCAAAATATATAAGGATGCTTTCACTTAGAATTTACTGTTCTTTTTTCTCAACTCGGACTTTACATGTTTAAATTGTTTGACTATTTAAAATCACATGATAGAGATTATTTGTCGCCCTAATTTTCAATACAAATGATCTTGAGATCATGGAGTTGGTATCAGATGATCAAGTTTTAATTCTGTATGACACACATCCCCAAAATTACACGATCATAAAAGTAATTTTTAGATCACTTTTTGAGATATGTATCAAGTGAAATAAAAAATTGATTGTTTGATGATAGGCTCATAGGCACGAGATTTATTGTATAAAAGATTAAGGTAAAAAATAATCATTATCATATAATACAGAGCAATCAATGATTCAAAGTAGTCAATGATTTTTGTTCGTAAAAAAATTGTGTGAATAATCGAGGGAGAAGAGCCGTACTCTAAAGCGAATGGATGACTCAACCTTTGATCTATTACATATTTAATTAGATGGCGTGAAAGAAAGCAAGCACAAAAAAAACTGACGTAGAGTGGCCGAGGAGTAGCTCACTTGTTAACGAGGTGTGAAAACTTGTTATTATTTTGGAGTAATTAAGTATGGTTAACTCTAAAAGCTTCGTTGTTGGAGATTTATTAAAATTTATTGATTGCTTCGGATCAGATGATGGAAATCATTTTTTACTCCAATCTTTAACAAAATAGAGCTTGAGATCATGATGCAACCAATTTTTTATTCCACTATGTCATAGATGATAGATCTCAAAAAGTGACTCTAGGTGGTTTTCAAGGGGTTTGGAACGTGAGTGCTTTCAGAGAATGCGTGTGCTCAAACGGTCGTACCGTTTTCCTTATGCCACTTTTTCTTATATGTTTGTAGCACACTTGGGGGGATATGCCTCATTCACAATTATTCCTTGAAATAAAAAGAAAGAAAAGGGATGACTCTTTTGATGGTAATTTAAACACCAAATGGTGAAATAATCTTACACTATTTATGGGCTTATTATGATTTTGAAATTTCATGCAAGGAAAGTGATATGTCATCAATTGATCAATGGCTATGGGTCCAAATATTTCACTTTTGGGGAGATTCGAATTATCTGATCTATGCACTCTAATACTAATGATGATTCTTAATTTTAATAGCAGATATTAGAGTTTAACGATCGAATGGTTTACATCCTCTTAGAAGCATGTTCCTTTATCTGGGACATGTTTTAATAATAGATTGTCACTTGAATAATTTAGATTGATCACAAATATATGTCATATACCACATTGGTAAATCACACTTCAATGATGTGAGGTAGAAGGTAACATTTTAGTAGGGTAAGATTATTTAAACACACCATTTGATGAAGGAGCCATTATCCTACAAGGAAATAAAGCACCTACCCAACTCTCACGTAATTCAAAGTCTGCACCTTTAGTTTCAATAATAAAGATTCTTCCCACTAAACAATGCCAACTTTGGTTCCACGTGACAGTAATTTAAACACTAATTTATTGTTTAAATGATCTTACACCATTGATAATTTAAGATTTAGGTGATCCATGCTGTCAAAAGTGATAGATCTTACATTGAAATATAACAAGTTCATAAATGACGCTTTAGAGAAATTTAAACCTTCCAATTTATAAACTACAATATCAACCTCCTAATTTATATACTACAATATCAACCGTGTTTTTATTTATTTTAATGGCTGAAATTAAAGTTTATCTATCGGATGATTTACATCCACGTATAAGAATGTTTCTTTGCACTAAGATCTGGTCCAATACTGGATTGCCATTTGGACAATTTAGGTAATTACCGAAGTGCACCACATGGCATGATGGAAAGGAATAGTGGCTCCTCAGCCGTAACTGAGGTGTTTAAATGATCTTCCACCATTACAAGGTCACTTTTTATCTCACACCATTGAAGTGTGATTTATCATTGTGTCATGTGGCACATATTTATGATAAATCTAAATTTCTGAAGTGACAATCCATGGTTGAAACATGTCTTCGACAAAGGATCATGCTTATAAGTGAATGTAATCATCCGATCGGTGAACTTTAATATCAGCCATCACAATTAAGAACAACCGTTTATATTAGATTTATACAGCTCGGGTGGTTTGAATCTTTCAAAAAGTGTGATTTTTTTACCCATAGCACTTCAATTGATGATAGATCACTTTGACGGTATGAATTTCCAAGATCATAAGCCAATAAATTGTGTAAGATCGTTTAAACGCCATTTCATGCTTAAATGACGGTCAGGAGAGGCGGGGCCCAATGATAAATCACACAACTATGGTGTGAGATGGAAAAGTCTAGTTTTTATGGTCTAAGATCATTTAAACACTATTTTGAAAATTCTAATGTTTATAGTGTAAGATCATTTAAACACCATTTTGGTAAATGATGTTTAAATGTAGGTCTAAGGTTGTGTTTTGGTTAGCTCTTATAAGAGCAGAACAAATCTCTGTTTGCTCTCTGCAAAGTAGATAAAATTTGCTCCAGCAAAGAACAGTTTTATCACTTAAAATAGCTTCCTGTCAAAGCAAATGAGGCGAAGAGCTGTATTACGAAACATGAAAGCACTTCTCTACCAAAGCCAAAGAGCAAAAGAGCTGCTTTTTGGCCTGAAAGAGCTAATGCAAACGCATCCTAGACCTATTATCCCTTTTCTTTTTCCGTGGACCATCAACTAATCATCATAGGATCAGATTTTGATTCTTCGAAAAGTGATACGAGAATCATATTTAATATATCCCATGATCATGCTCATTTTTCGGCATGGGTGCCACCTGGAATCAAAATCTCTCCGTTTGATGCTACCCAATCATCTAAAAATCTATTTTGTCGAAATTAGGAAAAAAAACTATCTCCATTGTTTGATTCAAAGCAATCAACTATTTAAGAATGTGAAGCCCGATTAGAAAGAAAGAATCTTGAATTGTAAATAGAGGTGCCCTTTTCATAGGGAATTTTTAAAGGAATGAAAGGGTTTGCAATATCCACCTTCCAACTATTCAAAGGAACAATTTTCTTCATCTACTTTTAAAAATCATAAATCCCTCTCTTATTTAAAGTCACCAAATTCTCCGACATTTTGAAGAAGTGGACAAATTGCAACTTATTCTTGAAATAAATCAAATATATTTTAATTGCGTCTTTTCAAAAATTACAATTTTTTTATAAGAAAGTTGTAAATTTTTTGATTAAATCATTTGATTAATTCACATTTTCTTTAACAAATCGTGACTTTCTCACTATTTGTAAAATCTTTTTTTCAAAAAAGTTCAAGAATATTTTGACTTTTAACTGATTTGAAATTTCCCCTCATAGACATTCTTAAATGCCGATTTGGTGACTATGCTCTTAATTGTCGAACGATAATTAACTATTCAATCTAATATAAAATTACATCCTTCACTTTATCGTAGGGATGCTGTTATTATAGGTTTAACCTCAACTGACTCGCTTGAGAGGGAATCAAATCCGCTTGAGCGAGATGAACACTATCTAGAGCAAATTTTCATAGAAAGTCGCTCGAGCGATCGGAGCACGACTCAATTAGTTTTGAGTGTAAGTCGCTCGAGCGACTTTGGTTCTCGCTCAGGCGACTCACGGCGATCCGTGACGTTTAAGTTACGTGCATATTCGATTTTTTGAGTAATTTCTCTTGGGCTAGAAGTAGGACTCGGGACTTCTATATAAGGAAAAACTCTTACACGAATTAGAGATGCAAGGTATTGAGGAATAGCTTAGGGATTGAAGATCCGATTGAAGTTGTTCTTATATCGAAATCGCTGTTATATTTTGGCAGATCTCTTCTCTGATTTTAAAGGACATCATCCTTGGATTTTACAACAGTTTGGCTGTAAAAGACCGTGTTTGATTTTGTTTGAGATTGTACTAGCGAGAATAAAGTGTGTGCGTTGTAAATATTAATAAATAATGTATATACACCAATGGACGTAGCCCTCGATTGGGTGAACAACATAAATCTTGTATTGTTTGTGATTGTTCTCTTGCATCTTTTTGTTTTTTCGTATTCATCGCGATAAGGGAGTTCGTTACAGTGAGTTAATTGAATTCCTAATAGATGCAAGTCTTGAACCGAACACTGAAACTGAACCGAAAATCGAGGGAACCGAACTGCATCAAAACCTGACACAAATCGAATCGAACCCCAACTGGGTTCGGTTTTGGTTTGGATGGTTTGAAACTAAAAACCGAGGGAGTAGGCTGAGTAAATTGAAAAAAATCGGGAAAAATTAAAAAAAAAATAAAAAAATCCCTAAAAATAGGTATTTTACCTAAATTGAACCAAATAGGTAGGAAAAAAAATTGGGACCCAACTGAACCAAACCGGATGGTTTTCGGTTTGGTTTCGGTTTGCGGTGTACCGAACCGAACACCAAAAAACTCAGGTTCGGCTCAGTACACCGAACCTGCATCCCTACTTTATCGTTATATGAAATATCAAAATGGCGTGTTTTAAATTCAAAAATGCCTTTACAATATTTAAAATTATAATTTTTAAAATATTTTTGTACAAATTTCTTTTTTGAAACTTACGTCCAAAAGCTCAATCATGGCTTGCTTGGACTTTTGAAGCCAAAATTTAACTTCCATGCCAAATTACGTATAGAAGTGAAATCTAGGCCCCACTCCGGCCTGATACAAGGTCTTGATGCCGAACTGGCCACAAGGCTAATAACAGGCTCGATAGAATCATGCCAGGCCCCAATCCGGTTGTGATGGATCGGTTGGGGGCCACTCAGGCCCAGATTTGCGGTCTCAACATGTTATGGCCCAGATCATAGGATGGGCATTCAATGACTTTAGATGTCATAAATCACCAAGCCCGTGTGAGTGCTTCACACAATAACCCAACTCACACACGCTTTGAAACCATACAAGTTTACTAGGATTTGAACACCATAGTTGGCACCAAAATTCGAAGGCATCTCATGTCTTTATGGCAAAGAAAATTGGTCATATTTTAGGAAATAGGAAGTAGCCATATAATACCCACGACCCACAGGATTGAATTGCCATTATGGCAAAGAAAACCCAACTTTTTTTTTGATTTACTAGCTTTTCCTTTGGTTGGAGAGAAAAATCCTCCCCCGGGCTCTTGCCTTTGGGTGCAAGGTCACTTGCCTAATAAGGCCTCCCTCTTTGTATCTTCTCCTATTAAACCCCGTGACGAAGGCAAAATGAGGTATTCACAAACCCTCATCTTCGTACTCTCTCGTTTCCTCCTCTCGGCAAGAACGCAGCCAATACCACGATCGCTGCCATTTAATCAAGCACTCATAGACCCACCTCCGAAATCTCACAATTGAATCAAAGCATAGCCTGCCGCATTACCCGCATTGTCGAATCGACGTGTAGGCTGCCGCCGCATTGCTCACATCGCCGAAACGACGTGTAAGCCGTCGCATTGTTGAATCGATTGGAATCATCTCGAAAACCCACGTGCACGTTCAAACAGGTGGGTGCCCCTCGATCGATCTTAACATATTTAGTTCGTTTTTGAAAATGAAGGAAAAATATATTTATAACGTCTTCCTGCTCTATTAATGGCTGTGTAACTTTGAGGAAGATGATAAAAAATAAAAATAAGTAAAAAAATAAACTAATATTTATAATATATAAGTATGCTAAACTAACGATATATATACCATTCATATATGTATTCATATAGAGATGTATATAAGGTTCACACCAAACTATAGTCCCTCCATTATCTTCCTCTCTCTACACATCTCTATACCAGAGTCTCTGTAACATAGACTCTCTGTGACACGCCTCCCTCATCTTGCTCCATTAAGTGGTGGTCTTATAATCTGTCTTGTATATTATATATATATATATATATATATATATATATATATATATATATATATATATATATATATATATATATATATATATATGATTACCTAGATTTTAGGAAGAGAAAATTTCTGTATGATTTTTCTTTCCCATTTTATGGTTTCTGTGAGAACAATGTATTTATATTGTACACGTACGATTTATCGTCCCTATAACAGAACACACAAAGAGAGTGATTGGTGGTAGAGAGAGAAAGAGAAGCTTAGAGAGAGACAGTGAGGTAGACCTAACCTCTGCTTCTCCACTGATTCTTTTGTTAAGATAAATATTTATATATCTATGCATATGGATGAAATTATGTAAGTGTCTAAGGGAAATAATCCCTCCTCCAATCTCGGAGATGACTAACAGTGTGGTAAATGATATAATTACTTGTGTATAAGTAGATTTACATATGTTCATATATATAGATATGTAAATTACATAAAATTCTAGAGAGAAATCTAATGTTTTTTTTTTAGCAGAGAGAGAAAGAGACCTTTGCCTTTGTGTAGCAGAGGCTTAGAGACAGACAGAGAGAAAGATTAAAGAGAGAAGCTCACAAGAGCCCCTCCTCTATTGATGTAAAATTTATATATTTTTAAAATATTTTCGGGCCGGGATAAAATGAATTCCGGGGGTCGGCCCGACCACCAAAAATGTCAGTGATAGCGTGCTCGTGCCAAACATTTTAGTTGGGCGCATTAGAGAACCTACCTGATATGGTTAAATTGTTGCAACCATCTCTTAGCACCACTGGATTCTAACAAAATAGATTCAAGTGGACTTGGTGGGCCCAACCCAAGAAAAGGTGCAGAGATGGACCATCTACACAAATAAAAAATTTTGAGACATCTAACGGTTCAGAACCCGAGAAATTGAAACACAAATCAAGAAATTGAACCTCCTTTTGGACACTATCTATCATGTAAGGATTGACCGTTAGATCTGAGGCCTTAGAAGCTGAAATAATTTGGGCCCAAAGACTTAACACCTTAAAATTTGCCCTCTTAAGTATCTGATGATTTAGATCCGTTCAAATTTGATCACCACATGGGAGGCATCCTAAGTGTACACGTAACTCCTAAATCTGGTAAAAAGGTTGACTGAAGAATCTAGAGTGCTAGAGGCCGGATCAGGATCAGGACAAAAAGAACTAACCTTAGATAAAATTTTATTGTCTAACCATCTAATGATTCAGATTAGATGATGGATGGTTCGAAGTTTATTTATTTATTTATTTTAGTCCTAGGTGCCACATGGAATAACACATGGGTTACCTTCGACCCTTAACTTTTGAGAATTTAAGGTCCAATTGACCCATAGGATCAACTTTAAAAACAATCACGATAATTATACAATATAATCTAACGGATCATAAAAGTGTCACTAAAAATTGGGGGAAATGTTTCGAAGCCCGAAAGTTTAGAAAAATTAGGCAAGGGATATGAATTATGGTACAACTAGGTTAAAGGGCATGTTTGACAGCCTCGTTGACCCGCTTTTGAGTTAAACTAGAAAAAGGTCCCCAGTCAGAAACTACACAAATCTTAGAAAACTTTAAAAACAGAATACCCGATTGCTCTCTAAGCAATTTAACGGCCCATGAAAGTTTTTTCAAAAATTTTATATGAAATATCTGTCCTTTTCAATTTTTAATTATTATGTTATGGTCACAAGTATGTAAGGCATATGAATTAGTGCGTTTAGTCAGGTAAGACCTTCCATCATATGACATGCATCATATAGAAAAATCACGATAGGGCATACGCATGATTAAAAAAGAATAAACTATGTCACATGACTTTTAAGCCTTCGTCATGGTGGGGTTCCCTTCACGGTCACGTGGAACTTGAAATGTAGGCATCCATATACGGATGTAATACCTCTATGGGAGTATGAGTTGCCACACGAAGTACATCCAGGCTACTACGGAACCCGTCCCTTCGAAAGCGTAATTTTGTGAATCTTATCGCACCGTGGCTCACTCAAAATTTAGTTATAAGTAAATGATAAGGATTGATATGTAAGATAAGGTAAGATACGAATACGGATAAGTTACGCTGTGAAGGCCAGCAAAATACGAAATAAGATTCTACACATGGCATGTCTTGCGTGCCATCACAAGATCCAACGTCTGCAACCAAGACAGATCTTAAGGACAATACGCTACGACAGTGTCTCAAACGTAAGGGGACACTGATTTAAATGCATGCAACCTCATTAGGCTGGATGGTGGTATACGATATGATATGGAGGTTAGGTGATTATCTACACGTGGACCTTGCGTGATAGGCTCGAGCAGCGACCCTGACACAGGTCGTATACGTAAATTAAACAAGATGCGAAATACGTTGTGTAGGCGTATGGAGTAATATTAAGTTTTAGGCTATGTCACGTAAGATAAGTCGACAAGGTAGATACAAAAAGAGATTAGAACTTGATGCATCTTATTCATGTCATTTTATGCCAGGCTTTTTCATTCTATGCTATGTCTTTCCATTTTATACTATGTCTTTTAGTTACGTTATAATAGGTTATAAGATCTTATATATGCTTGTAATCATTTATAGTTGCTTGATTTATTTTAAAATGCATCGCAACTGAATGGATTGCACACACGATCACCTGGGTATGTTATGGTGGATCGATTGTACAACTCGCTAAGTTTACGTGACTGAGTAAACTCACCCCCCTTCCCAAAACTAATAATTGTAGGCGAGAACACTGATTTTTCCATCACTAAGGATGGGGATACTGCTGTACCTGATGCGGCTCATGAGGGTGAGGACGTCGGCTACCATTTAGACGAGGGAGTAGATCTGGCAAACTACTTTGAGCATTGAGAGATTCTTTAGTGATAGTTTTTATCACTTCCAGGAGAGACTTGTTATTACTTATTTTTATTTATTAATACTACTTATGGGTTTACGTTTGGGATCGTTTTACCCTAAAACCTCAATTTATTTTCTATCATAGATGCATGATTAGGATTTATTATGTTACTATTGTCATCTACATTTTTCGCTGTTGATTTATGAGTCTTTAATCTTTAAATATTATTATTAAATGCATCGATCAATTTACTAAATTGAATTAAGAATAAGGTGTATGTCCGCTTATCGCCTTAACAAGCGTGCAGTGTCATAACACGGAATTCTAGACCCTTGAGATCGAGTAAGGATTTTGGGTTGTGACACAACCTCCGCGAGGCACAAGGTTCTCGAAGGTCATTTTTTGTCTTTTTATTGGACGTAAAAGGGAACTAGTAGGTATAAAAAACCGGCCGATATCGATACGTATTGGTTTTCGGCCAAATTGGTACATATTAGTATCCCGTATCGGTATCGCCGATATGTATCGGCCGATACGTATCGGGTTTAGACCGATACGTCTCGGTTTCGACCGAGACTTTACTTTTTTTATTTTATTTTTAAATGGCTAATACGTATCAGTATCGGCAGATTTGTATCGGCCTTGGGCAAACCGATACCAATTTTAATACACCACCATGATGTGACACCTTGTGCAACGAAAACTGTTAAAAGAGGCTCCTTATAATTTTTGCTAGTTGGTTAGACTAATCCTAATTTAGGATAGTTGGATGCGGGATCTTGCAAGATGTTTGTAACTCTACCCCCTTTTGAAAATGAGTACCTTTAAATCCACCCACCAAATCTTTGAGTTCACCCACGCTGAAACACTTTGACTGCATTGAATCAGATGAAGGAGATTATTTATCGTCCCAATCTTTCACAAGATGGATCTTGAGATCATGAGCGTACCATCGGATGGTTGGTTTTTTAATTCACGTGGTACACACCCAAAAAAGTGACCTTAAAATAAATTTTGAGGGTGCACGTGATGTTAAATTCACATTTTTTGAGAAGTGTGCCACGTGAAATAAAGCATTGACCGTTTGATGGTACGCCCATGATCTCAAGATCCATTAAGTGAAAAGATTGGGACTGTAAACGAACTCCTCGTCTGATTCAACGCAGCCAATGTGTTTCAGCGTGGGTGAACCCAAAAATTCGGTGGGTGTATTTAAAGGTACTCTTTGTAAATATAAACTTAAAGACTGTTGCTACAAAAAACTGTCGCTATTAACAAAAAATCTTATTGTTTCAGCAACGACAACTCTAACAGCAGTGGTTTTTTTGCTAATAGCGGCAGTTTTTGGCTGCCGGTGAAACAACTTATTTTTGTAGTGTCTCAAGTGTCTACTGGCAGGCTCAGCCCTATCATTTGATATTAAATAAAAAGAGATATCAATTTAAGGGCTAGGCATTAGAGTGGGCCGGTCCTAAGGGGCCAAGGCAAGGTTTGGGCCAGGCGCAACCTTAGATTAGAGTTGATATATCCCTAACCTTAGCCCTACCTTGGCCGAACCGAGCTTTGGGCTTTGTTGAAAAGATAAATAAATTGTTAAAAAGTTTAAATCATAAAAAAAATAAAAAAATATTTATACGTAGATGCTTGGTAGGGCTGCAACCGAGCTGAACATGAAAATTTCGAGCTCTAGAGTAGATCGAGCATAGCCGAGCATCAAGCCAAGTAATTTTTATTATAAGTTACAAATTTTTTAGATTAGTGTTGGGCAATGGTCAGGTCCTACACTACGTCAAAATGGTCGAAAAAGGACAGTCCAAAGCCGTCTTATTTAGAAACAAAGGCGGCTTAAAATCGTCCTTACGTTCGTTCTTTTTCATTGGCATCTTAAATTTATAAGACGGTCCTAAGCCGTCTTATATTTCATAAATAAGACGATAAAAAATGACTATTTTCCACAGTCCTAATATAAGACGGTCCGAAGCCGTCTCTTATTAAGTATTAAAGGACAGACACTGATCCGTTAATAATTTAAAAAAAAAAAATTAAAGGAATCGAACAACCTTATATTCGAGACGGTCCAGAGCCGTCTTCGTTTTTATATCAGACCGTCCTTTATGAACCGTCCTATTTGAATTGTCAAAATAAGACGGTCATGAGCAGAGTAAATAAGACGGTCGTAGACAGTCCTTATTTAAAAATTGTAATAAAAAAAATATTAATAATTCTGGAAATGGCCTGTACCCAAAATATCTTGCTCACTTGCTCATCCATCAAAAAATTACAAAAGGACGTAGAAAAAATACTTCAGAATAAAACAACAAATTTACCCTACTTATCCAACGAAATGATACCCTGCTTAACCAACAGAAAATCACAAGTTGTAACCCATAAAATTAGCTTAATTTATAAGTGCTCAATATTCTAAACACACCAGATTCAACCTATGCATTATGGAGTTGTTACAAGACACTAGTATGCTTAGATGTGGACCTACTAAATCTCAAATGGAACACAAGCATCATATACATGCAGACATTGGGGAGCCTCATCTTGACCCTTCTGAGTATCAGCGCCTTGTGGGCCTGATATATATATATATATATATATATATATATATATATATATATATATATATATATATATATATTTCAAACACTTAGACCAAACCTCACATTCATCTTGATACTTCGATAAATTAAGGCCAATAAAAAAAGGGCATGTTTGCTAAATAATATCAAATCAATAAAAAAAGGACATGCTTGTTAACATAAAACTCAATTAAAATGCACCAGGTCCTCAGTCAATACGCACAATCACATAGAGAGAGAGAGAGAGAGATATAAGCACATGGGGACTATAAATATATTATAAAAGTTGCCAACCTGCCAGAAGATGAAATCTGTTCCAACTGTTTGTGCCACAGCTTCATTTGACCATGTATCCCTGTTCATCTTCACAAAGTAATAGAACTCCAAAAGATCATACCAAGCATAAAAAATGACTTAGAAAAATCAAACTTTTAGGGAAGAAAGACGGTACTTGGCACTACCATGTGTGAGCTGAATTCCTTTAACAATGTGCCTCTTATCCTGAACAGAAGCCTCAAATTTTGCCTGCATTTTTGTTAATAATACAACAATTTATTGATTAGGCACGGATACATAAGCATGCAAAAGAGCACATAAATGGAGTGAATAAACACTGAATGAATAGACACGGCAAAAGAGCACATAAAAGAAGAGAGAACTTCCAGCAGCCAGCAATGATGAGGGCCACATCCCTAAAACAAAAATAAATATGAATAATCATCCTTCATCTAATAGGTGATGCTATAAGCCTATAACTATGCTCAGTTGCTAAATTATATTTGTCCAAATAAAATTGTTAGACACAAAATTTTTTATGAAAATAAAAGTTTTCATCACCTATATTCCTTTTTTTTTGAAATGTGTTTTAATAATTTCATTTTTAATTGTTTACATTTTTAAACTTTGTTTTCTGGATCATATAGGCCAGAAATTTGAACTAATGATGAAGATACCAAGAAAAAACACAATTTATTTATTATAATCATTTAAAAATAGTTAGAGAGAAGTTGGCATTTCAGCCCGCTTGGACTTGGTCAAATAGTAGAGACGGAGTACCATGGCCTAAGCAAGCTTCCATTAGATATTGGAATTGGAGAGCCATTGGAAGAACTGGGGGACTAGAGCATTTAGGTGGCAATGCCCAAAGAAGATGCTTCTTTTTCTTTCTGTTGAATGGCAAAAATTAAAGTTTTTTAAACAACAAAAATTACATCTGGATTGCGCTAAGAAAGACCTTAGCAGCAAAAAGAAAAGAAAGTTAAAATAAAAAATCAACCAAAATTCGCTTTCGCAAATTTAAATTAATTTAATGTGATATTCTTTTTTCATTAGAGGACTGACACTACTTAAAAGTTAATGTTGGTTATAGTTAATTATGTCTTTTTTTGTATATGTATGTGTGTTTTTATGCATGAATGTATGTATGTATGTATGTATGCATGAATGATAAAATTGACATGCATTTGTACATAATAACAAGAGTATAATAATATGGACTCATTTGCAAACGCAGGTTATCACAGGGAGCATGTATACATATTGATTAATACATACAAAGTTGGGACACATTTTAGCCAGATTTGGGACTAATCTGAGGGTCTCTTGTCCAAGAGAAAAATATCAAAAAGCTTATCCAAAATGAATGAAGTTTATAATAATAAAGGCAGTCTTATTCAATTTATATAAGGGAAAAAATAAGGCCAAAGCCTAAAGTAGAACAATAAAACACTTTACCATGGCAACCCTCTTGCTTTATCCTCCAAACCAAATCCCACTGATATCAAAAGGCTCCACAGCTCTCTCTGTTGGAAAGATGTTCAGACATGGAAGAATTGAAACAAATTCATGGCCAAATGATCAAAACAGAAATTGTTTTAGACACCATACCAGCCAGCAGGCTACTAGCCTTCTGTGCAAAACCAGATTCCAGCAGCTTGGCCTATGCCCGATTGGTTTTCAACAGAATTCAGCGGCCCAACACCTTCATGTGGAATACCATCATAAGAGGCTACACAAATGGCAAAGACCCAGAGGAAGCTCTGCTTCTATACCACCAAATGATTCATAACTCTGCTCCGCCCAACGCTTACACATTCCCTTTCTTGCTTAAGGCCTGCACCAATCTATCGGCCTTGGAGGAAACCAGGCAAATTCACTGCCACATAGTGAAAAACGGATTCGGGTCAGAATTTGTTTCAATTACCAAACGTCAACTTTAAAGGAATGCATGAGGAAATCAGATACATTAGGTCATTCATAACTAACAGCAAATATGCCTAAGTAGTCATTACAATCTGTAATAAGACTCTGAAATGTAATTTGCAGATCTTGTGTAACAACCCTGAAATCTAGAACACGAAACTAACTGTTTCGATCTACGTGCCCGGCACGGAAATCGAGATCGATTTAAAATCTAAGAATGAATCTTAATTGAGATAAAGTTACACTACAGTTAGATGAGTTCACATGTGTATTTTCGTTTAAGTCTGAGTTGTGAAAAGGGTCAATGTAGCACGTTGCGTCGTAGCGACCGTACTCGTGCTCCACACCGGAACATAAACTAAGGGGAAAACAGAAATATCTGTTTTCTTAGCTTATAAGAGAAGGAAGGGAGACCTAGAGGGAGTTCTTCTTCTTCTTCTCCCTCTTCCCCTTGCTTTAGAAGCTGAGAAATCTGTAGCTAGGTTGGTCTGTGAGAGAGTTCTTTGAGAAAACGGGGTTAACGGTACCCGGGGATCCTACATTGTCTGAGATAGAGGATGGAGAGATGAAATAGGACACCCCATACTAGTCTAAGAGTGTGTACGGTCTTGAGGATTGAAAGGGAACTGGGCATCGACTTATCCGAGCCGTAGCGACGACAAACTCCGAGAGCTAGATCCGAAACCCTCATTTGAGTCGATTTGCCGAAACCCCGTAAGGGCCCGAACAAAGGTGAGTCTGTGTGCTTAAATAGGGGCAAATGAGATGCCCAGGTATGGGCATTGATGTCATGATAATGGTTGTTGAGAACCATTAATGAAAAATAGGGTTGGAGATGAACTCCATTAATGACAGAGTTTCTGTCATTATTGATCGATCAATGACAGTGGTGATCGATCAATGACAGTGGTGATCGATCAATGAAGACCATTGATCGATCAATCTGTATAGGACAGAATGGGGGAACAGAGACCCCAAAATGCTGAAAGTTCAATGCCCGAAGGGCATTGATCGATCAATGAAGGCATTGATCGATCAACAAGAGTGGTGATCGATCAACATAGATATTGATCGATCACTGTAGGGAGTTGATCGATCAATGAGGGCATTGATCGATCAATCTGTATAAAAGTTAATGAAAACAGAAGGTGGGAATTTTTGAAAAAGGATTGGTGATCGATCAATGAGGGCATTGATCGATCAACAGGAAGCATTGATCGATCAACCCAAGTGGTGATCGATCAAATTAAGCTGTATTAAAAGTGAGTAGAAGAGAGGTTATTGATCGATCAATGAGTGTATTGATCGATCAATGATGATAGGTGATCGATCAATAAGGTGTATTGATCGATCAATTGATTTGTTGCAGAGTGAGAACTAAAAGGGTGGTGATCGATCAATGAGAGGTATTGATCCATCAACAAGGAGTATTGATCGATCAACAAGAGTGGTGATCGATCAATCACCCCTGTTTTATTCTGTTTTGGTTTATGGATTAAACACCACCGGACATTGTGCCGGTTAACTTTCTGACATCTCTAACACTTAAAGTGCTATGCTTATGGTCTAGGATCAAACCCTGACACATTGAAAAGGCTTTGGATTTGCTTAGAAGATAAAGTGACCTTAGGTAGGAGAAAATCAACTTAAACTGTTTTTGTAATAACCCGAAAAATCACGTCAAACGAGGACCTCGGGATCCGTGCCCGATTGGTCTTAGGTTTGACCATGAGATAGTTCATTGATGAACTTAGGGTGAGATGAGCGGATGTGATGTGTGAACCAGTGTAGAAGAGTGGAGAGATAGAGGAGTGTGTAGAGTAACATACACCGATGGGTGTGTATGTGCTCCACACCGAGAAAAGAGATAAGATAAAAAGGGTTGAAAACCCTAATTTTCATATTTTGGTTGTTGAGAGGAGTAAAGAAGAGAGAGAGAGAGAAAGAGAGGAGTAAAGGAGCTAGTGAGGAATTATTGCAAGTTGTTGGAAGAGGATTTCTTGCAATCAAAGCGTTCACGGAGGATCTGTTCAGACAAAGGCTGGAAACCCTAACCTTCCAACCCTACATTTAAATCAATTTGAGGTTGATTTAAGGTGAGATTCTCGTAAATAAATGGTGTAGATTTATAGAGTAAATTATGGTTAAAATGGGTGGAAATTGTAAGAATATTGCTTAGAAAATAACTTAGAAAAGATTGGGGAAGAACAGCCAAAGAAGGCTGAATCTGGGGATTTCGACTAATCGAAATTGGGATTCGATTAATCGAAATTCGCCAAGAAATTGAAAAGTCAGATGACCACAAATTCGACTAATCGAATTGAATTTCGATTAGTCGACTTTGAATTTCGACTAGTTGAGTTGGGTGTCGACTAGTTGACTGAGAGCCTCCAGTGAGGAGTAAAAATGGGTTGAGGGAAATCGACCAGCCGAAATTGGATTTCGACTAGTCGAGTAAGGATTTCGACTAGTCGAATTGGACTCGATTAGTCGATTTTGTATGTTCAATTATTTAAGTGAAAATTGGACAGTTAGAACAGGGGATTTCGACTAATCGATTTTGAGAATCGATTAATCGAAATTGGACCTCGACTAATCGATTTTGAGAATCGACTAGTCGAGTTGGATTTCGACTAGTCGAACCAGGAACTCGACTAGTCGACTGACCTAGTTTTGTTGACTTTTGATTCTTACTTCAAGACTCTAGGGGCGTCTTGAGACTTATTCATTACATCTTTTGTAATGTTTCGAGTGTGTTTAAAGGTATCATAGGTGATGCGTATGGAAGTGGGCACAAGGAGCCAAGTGGGACCTTGATGCATTGAATCGATAGAGACCTAAGGTAGGGAACACCTTGAACATGTACTTTATTTTACAAGAGCATGTATGTAGTGATATAGATTTCCATTCAAATATTTTACTGCTTAAAGAATTGTGAAAAGTGTGTGTGTGTGATATTCATAAGAGTAAACTAATGAGCCATCCCCAGGGGATGAAGAAGGAAAGAGATAAGAGCATCAGGTGTGATGCAAGTAAATGGATACATCCCAGGGATGTATCCAAAAGGATTGAATCATGTTTGATAGGGCCTAACTGATATAAGATAGCACACTTACACGGTGAATAACTATATGTAAGGCACCGATATTTTTGTTATTTGAGGTTTGATAGGTTACCCCACCGACGTGGCGGGATATCCACGACTGACACGGCAGGATATCCGTGACCGATACGGCGGCGAAACCGTAGGCCAGTGCGGAGGCTTATCCGTACATAGTAAGCACACCCCAGGGGTGTTGATTGAGACAAGTGAAACCCCGCCACCAATCCCCAGGGGAAAGGGGCTTGGGTACTATTTGTATTCCCAGGGAATACGGTTAAAACTGTCTATATAGATGACGATGATGGGTATCTCGTCGGGGCTCGATGCTATATTGCTCGGGGATTACTTAAGTTGAAAGTTTAAGTTTTGCTTTAGGCCTTCTCAGCATCATTCATGAGTAAATGAAAATACAAGTAATCAACAGTAAAACGAAATGCTTTTTAACTGTTTTATCAATAATTGCATAGACACATCATGCATGGCATATCATGGAATATATGTGAGTCATAATTTATATGTTCAACTGTGTTTGTTCCCTATTGAGCTAGGATGTAGCTCACCCGATAGACTATACGTCGCAGGTCCACTACTAGCAGCTGCCGAGGCTTCAGGAGACGCTGATCCCATAGCCTGACCTTGGTTGGTGAAGAGTCGGAGCCACCTCCAGAGGACTTCTTCTAGAGGACTCCGTTGTGCCACTTTGAGGGATTTTGGAGAGAGTTTTTGTACGGCTTGGTATGTCAAGCCTTGATTCTGTTAAACCATGTATATATATATATATAGATGGGATATTCTTTTGGGACGAACCATCCGTGATGATTTCTATCATCGATGGTTCGGATCGGTTCTCCATTCATGCAGAGGCATGAGGGTTGAACTGTCTTTTGGAGAGTAAATTAATATAGATTCAAATTCCGCAATTTCTTTTATTATTTTATTGCAATGCTTGATATACCATTGTTCCGTGCTTAGCTAAGGGGCACGGTCAAGATGATCGTGCTGATGGCACGGGTTTCGGGGTGCCAAAATCCGGGCTGTCACAGTTGGTATCAAAGCTATTTTCTTTTAGCAATTCTGACAAGGGTTCTTTCGTTAGAACATAGGGGCTTCTGCTAACGAAACTTTAGTTTCAAATGCAGCCGCAAATGTCAGCTAGAGGGAGAGGCCGACCAAGGGGAGGCCATCAAAGGAGTTTACGTAGTGGAGATGATTACATCTCTCCTACAAATAGAGTGCCTTTAGGAGGTGCTGAGGCCCCAGGGGGCAGTAGTAGCAGACAACAGGAAGAAGAGGATCGAGATCATCAGGATCAAGATCTAAGAGAGCAAGAAAGAGTGAGAGAAAGATAAGAAGATAGAGAGGAGAGACAAAGGATGATGCACACTATGGAGACTATGGCAGCTGCCATGGCACAACAAGCCGCATCCTTTGCAGCTCATGCATCAAGAGAACAGCAGCCACCTACACCACCTGTGGGATCTGCGTTGCCTGTGCCCTCATCATTTACAGAATTTAGGAGGATGTGACCTCCTTCATTTTCTGGGCAGGCAGACACTATGGCCGCTGAGAATTGGTTGATGGAGATGGAAAAAGTCTTTAGTGTGCTAACTTGCACGGAAGACGAGAGTGTAAGATGGGTAGCTTACATGTTGGATGGGGAGGCTGGGCCTTGGTGGAAGTCCGTGATACGGACTCGGGCTCAGGAGACCTCAGAGTTGCCTTGGACTTGGGAGGAATTTGTTGAGGAGTTCAACAAACAATATTTCCCGGAAGTAGTGAGGAACCAACTAGAAATACAATTCCTACAGTTAGTACAAGGGAGGATGACAGTGAGAGAATATGGGGTAGAGTTTCTACGACTTGCCCGTTTTGCTCCGGACTACGTCGCTACTGAGGTGATGAAGTCCAAGAGGTTTCAGCAAGGTTTGAAGCCTGAAGTTAGGGGAGGCGTAGCTCCATTTCAGCTGAGGACCTATGAAGAGGTCATGAGCAAAGCGTTGGTTGTAGAGGAGGAGAACAATAATAGATATAGACAGAGGGAACAGCAGAGAGGAGGAAATGAACAAGGAAGAACGGGGCAGTATGAACCGGTGAACAAAAAGCCGAGGTTCATGGGCCAGAATCAGAGACCACAGTTTCAAGGGGTTTTCGGAAGACCGGCGCAACAACAGCAACAACAACACCAACAGAGGTTTCCATTACTTGTGTAGGGGAGACCTATTCGCTATGAGAGCCATGCCATGTCTACTGGCGCCACTATCACACAGGGTTCTCGTACTGTTTCTTCCGCACCTCAGGAGACTTGCGCAAAGTGTGGCAAGCCTCATAGGACGGTGGGTATAGATCGGGAAGCGAGGGTTGTTTCCGATGTGGCAAGGTGGGCCACTTGATCAAGGATTGCCCAAGACGGATAAGAGAAAGACGGTTTCGATTCGCACCACGACCAATTCAAGCAAGGAAACCAATGCGTCGAGGAGAAACTGACGATCCTTTGCGTGAGATTTTTTAAAAATTAAAGAAAATTTTCATTTCATTAAAACTTTAGATAGAGAAGGAGCATACATTAGGAATTGAATAGATTATTTTTCTTTTGTATATGAAAAGTCAGATATAAATTGAGGTGTAAATTGATGTGTAAAGTATTGTATGTGTGTATGTATACTATAGGTACTCTAAATATATATGAAAAAGGATGTTTGGTGGATATGACGCCGGTATTGATAGACCCGGGTCTACCCACCTCATTCACTCCACGTTTCGCTAAGAAGATGAAGATTGTTCCAGAGACGTTAGATTTCGTCCTATCTGTGTCTATTCCGACTGGAGAGTTAGTAGACACGGAGTTAGCTTGAAAATCCATCATTGTAGAAGTTCGAGACCTAGAAGTGCATGAACTAGAAGCAAAGTTGATACTGTTAGACATGCAAGGGTTTGATGTGATCCTTGGCATGGACTGGTTGGCCGACATTAATACGACCGTCGATTGCAAGAACAAGGTAGTCATTTTCAGACCCAACACAAGAAGATCATTTCGGTTTCAAGGAGTAAGGTCGTCATCTGTGCCACTGATCTCAGCAGTAAGGGCCGAGAAGATGATCAGAAAGGGTTGCAGTGGATACTTAGCTTTCTTAAAGGAGGACAAGGAAGAAAAGAACGTCATTTCTGAGATAGCAGTTGTGCGAGACTTGACGACGTGTTTCAGAGGAATTACCAGGTTACCTCCGAGAAGAGAAGTAGAATTCGCCATTGACTTAGCACCGAGGCAGCCTATTTCAAAAGCACCTTATAGAATGGCTCCCGCTGAGTTAAAGGAGTTGAAGGAACAACTACAAGAGCTTATGGACAAGGGGTTCGTTAGACCGAGCGTGTCTCCATGGGGAGCACCGGTCTTGTTTGTCAAGAAGAAGGATGGATCAATGCGGCTATGCATTGACTATCGACAATTGAACAAACTCACTGTGAAGAACCGCTACCCTTTGCCTAGAATAGACAATCTATTCGATCAACTGCAAGGAGCAAGGTATTTTTCTAAGATCGATCTGAGATCTGGGTATCATCAGTTGCGAGTCAAAGCTGAGGACATTCAGAAGACAGCTTTCCGGACACGATATGGACACTATGAATTCCTTGTGATGCCGTTTGGATTAACGAATGCTCCAGCGTCGTTTATGGATCTGATGAACCGAGTGTTTAAACCACACTTGGACTCTTGCGTCGTAGTATTTGTTGATGATATACTGATATACTCCAAATCCAAGATAGAACACGAAGAACATTTGAGGATTGCTCTACAGACGCTACGTGAACACTAATTGTACGCCAAACTCAGCAAGTGTGAGTTTTGGTTGGAAGAAGTTAGCTTTTTGGGACATGTCGTCTCAAAGCATGGTGTCACTGTAGATCCAGCAAAGATAGAAGCAGTAGTTAAATGGGAGCAGCCAAAGACAGTGACCGATGTCCGAAGTTTTCTGGGCTTAGCAGGCTATTATCGACATTTCATTGAGGGGTTTTCAAAGATATCGGGACCTCTCACAAAGCTGACACGAAAAGATTCAAGGTTTGAGTGGAGTGAGGCATGTGAGAAGAGTTTCCAAGAACTCAAAATGAGACTCACTTCGGCTCCAGGGTTAGCAATTCCTTCAGGCAGTGGAGGATACGCATGTCTGACGCGTCATACAATGGCCTTGGTTGTGTGCTCAACCAACACAAGAAGGTGATAGCTTACGGATCAAGACAGCTGAAAGAACACGAGAAAAATTACCCGACTCATGACTTAGAACTAGCAGCAGTCATTTTTGCGCTGAAGATTTGGAGACATTACTTGTATGGTGAGACTTTTGAAATTTTCACCGATCATAAGAGCCTCCGATACCTGTTTACACAGAAAGAGCTCAACATGAGACAGCGCAGATGGATGGAATTCCTCAAGGATTACGATTGCTCCATACAATACCATCCAGGCAAGGTGAATGTAGTAGCCGATGCATTGAGTCGAAAATGTTCAGCTTAGTTAGCTTCTTTGATTTTGGGTATGCACCGATGGAAGTTATTGGAAGGCTTGGCAACCTATGATGCGAACATTGTGTCAAAGGACACTGGATCCTTTTTGGCTAACATATCAGTAAAGCCAGTGATATTTGAGCATATCCACGATCTACAGATGAAAGATCCAGCGTTAACAAAGATTCATCAAGACGTGAGTGAAGGCATCAGGTCTGATTTCTCATTAAAAGAAGATGGTTCTTTATTATTTAAGGGCCGTCTATGCATTCCGGACAATGTCGACCTAAGACGAACGATTCTTGATGAGGCTCATAAGTCAAATTATGCTATCCACCCTGGTAGCACCAAAATGTACCAAGATTTGAAAAAGAACTACTGGTGGAGAGGACTGAAACAAAACGTGGCCGAGTATGTGTCACGATGTTTGACTTGTCAGCAAGTGAAGGTTGATCATAGACATCCTGCGGGACTATTGCAACCTTTACCAATACCAGAATGGAAGTGGGAATCGATCTCGATGGATTTCATTGTTGGATTACCCCGTACTGCCAAGAGACACAATGCCATTTGGGTCGTCGTAGACCGATTGGCCAAATCAGCGCACTTTTTTCCGTACAATACTACAGATACAGCAGGAAGATTGACAGATTTATACATGAAGGAAATTGTAAGATTACATGATATTCCAAGCAGCATAGTTTCAGATCGTGATCCACTATATACGTCCAAGTTTTGGAAGAAGTTTCAAGAAGGAATGGGAACACGACTAGACTTTAGTTTAGTTTTCCATCCTCAAACTGATGGGCAGACAGAGCGAGTGAACCAAGTAATAGAAGACATGCTCAGGGCGTGCATGCTTGACATGCAAGGATACTGGGATGAGTATCTACTGATGCTCGAGTTCGCATATAATAACAGTTTTCAAACGAGCATTGGCATGGCACCGTATGAAGCTCTGTATGGACGAAGATGCAAGTCACCTCTCAATTGGGAGGAAATAGGTGAGAAATTTGTATTAGGACCAAAGCTACTTGAAGATAACGCTACCGTCGTTCGAATAATTAGAGAAAGGTTGAAGACAGCACAGAGTAGACAGAAAAGTTACGCCGATATGAAGCGGACTAGTGTTGACTACAAAGTGGGCGAGCACGTGTTTGTAAAGGTGTCACCTATGAAAGGTGTAATGAGATTTGGCAAGAGAGGGAAGTTAAGTCCACGTTATGTTGGACCATTTAAAATTTTGGGACGAGTAGGTGAAGTTGCATATCGCATTGGTATACCACCGCAATTTGATCGAGTGCATAACGTTTTCCACATATCGATGCTCAGGAAGTACGTAAATGATCCGTCTCATGTATTAGGGAAGCAACCTATAGAGATGTGTGAGGACATGAGCATGATAGAGGAACCAGTGGAGATTTTGGATAAAAAAGAACAAGTACTGCGCACTAAAGTGATTCCCTTAGTGCTTGTTCGGTGGAACAATCATCCAAAAGAAGAGGCTACTTGGGAACGAGAGGCCGATGTGAAGGAACAATATCCAGCCTTGTTTCCAACGACGTGAGAATTCGATGTAAACCGCAAACGTAGTTGTGAAATCTCCACGATACTTGTAATTCAATGGAAATTTTGATCCAAATTGTTCAATGGAAATTTTTTTGAAATTTTGATTAATTGAGACATTTCGACTAGTCGAATTGACAATTCGACTAATCGAAAGTCAAAATCGATTAATCGACTGGCTATGCCAGTGAGCCAGAGTTCAAAAAGAATAAGTTAGAAAATTTCGACTAGTCGAACTAGGGTTCGACTAATCGAATTTGGAATTTCGATTAGTCGAATTCACATTTCGACTAGTCGAATTACTTAAAGAGTCTAAAAGTAATTTCTGAAAGTAGGCAATTCGACTAGATCGAAATAGGGAAATCGACTAATCGAATTGGACATAAAGGGAAAATCGATTAGTCGAAATTTGAATCCGACTAATCGAGTTATGGAGGGAGTTGTAGAAGTTTAAAAAGGGCACACGATTTCGACTAGTCGACTGAGTCCTTCCAGTGGGCTCCAAAATTAGAAATTTGAACCCTAATCATTTCGACTGATCGAAATGGGATTTCGACTAGTCGAAATCGAAGCCGACTAGTCGAATTAGGAAATTCGACTAATCGAATTCGGGGAGTTCCTTTCGGTTTGAAATTCGACTAGTCGAACTGAGAAATTCGACTAGTCGAGCTAACCAATATATATATGCGAAAGGGGGGTTTTTCAAACCATTCGACTTTTGAGTGTTTGGGCATCCGGTTCTTCTTCTTCTCCGGCGATTCAACCACCTAGGGTTTGCACCATTTCCGGCCATTCTCGACCGGATTTGACTTCACGCAACTTCTCAAGATTGGGTAAACCCTAATCTTTGTTCTTCTTCATTATTTTGCATATAAGAAACCCTAGTTCCTTGCATTTTAGCGAAAATGCCGCCTAAGACTCGATTATCATCGAAGAAGGCAGCTTCAAAACTGCCGATACGGCGCAAGAATGCCGCACCACCAACCCCTTCACCTGTGAGGACACCCTCACCATCGACATCGGACACTACGTCGTCGTGGCCATCTTCACAAGACGCAAGCCCTATTCCACCACCAACCGTCAACCACAGGCAACCCTTGGTGGTGGTAGCCAAGATCTTTGAAGTCGAACACATTTTCGACAAGACCCTTTTTGACAAGGATGTGGTCCAAGGTGAGACCATTTGGGCCCTAAACTACCTCAACAACGCCGGTCTCACCTTCCTCCTCAAACCAATCCGGAAGTTCTACTATCCGCGATTGGTTAGGTTATTACCGGGGCCTCAAGGATGGCCCCTCGACGACGTGGTGAAGACCACGATTGAGGGTCGTGAATACCTCATCACACGTCGTCATGTCCAAGAAGCAGTCGAGTGCTACTTGGACTATATACCCGAGACCACATTACTACCACCCTTCCCAGGGCTGGTCAATGTCGACGATATCCTTGCCGACATGACCAAGGGGAAAAAGGGATCGGGCACCTCGTCTAAGAGGGTTGACCTTCCACATTATATGTGGATGCTCGATTCTGTTTTTCACGCCAACCTCTACCCCATGCGCCACAGCACCGAGCGTGTTGAGTTGGTGCAGCAGGCCCTCTATGCGGCCTATAACGGCCGATGGTTTGATGTTACCATGGTCATCCTCGAAGGGATGAGGTACATCAAGGGGAAGCTCATGAAGGGCAACCTTCGGGCTAGGGATGGGATGCCCTACGTGCGCATCATCTCTAGCATTCTAGAGGCATATTCATCCGACCCAGCCTATGCTGTCTCACCCCACGAGGTGACGGCCACCGATCCGGTGAAACCATTCTCCCACACCGAATGGAACAGGAGTTACAATCTCCTGAAGAAGACTTTACCACCACCAGCGATCTGAGGGCGCACAATCCCACCACCACCCCCTCCACCACAGCCACAGCCACATGTGCCCGTAGATGGCGCAGTACCACCCCCAGTCATTCCACCACCACCAGCAGCTACACCACCACCACCTCGACCTACACCGGCGACCCCCTCTACTTCACGTCGCCGACCCGCCCCAACCACCACCACCACCATTGAGGAGGCTCTGGCCCGCTTCGAGGCCAGAATGGAAGCAAATAACGAGAGGATGAACAGGAGGATCGATTTCCTCATGTTTCACACCCTCAAGTTTATCTACCCTCACACCTACCAGGACATGCCGGAGAGGGCCGAATGACCCGCCGGCACCACAGCCTTTCATCAGGGCCCGGTCTTTAGGGCGCGATTACATGATGCCGGTGCTTCTACTTCCACCGCACCCCCACCACCGATGACGACGACGACGACGCAGCCACCATCTACTTCCACTACCATTCCACCTCTGCAGCCGACTGAGATTCCACAGCCGCCGCCGACAGAGACTTCTCATCCCCCACCGCCACCACCATCCAGCCCACCCGTGGCAGATCCATCAGCTCCATCGAGACTGCTCCGACTTGGATCCACCAGGGCCTGGCATAGTTTTGTTTTGTTTTTTTGTGCATTGTATATCTTTTTGTATAGGGGTGAACCATTTTTGTTTTTCTGTTGTGGTCCCCATTTCAGTAACTATTATAACTTTTAATTTTATAATATACAATTTTTGTTACTGTACATATGGTTCATTGATTGTCTATGTAAATGTACTTGCTTGTGTGCTAAGTGGTAGGCCACCTCACCTCCGAGTGTGCGGGAGGGGGGGGAGAGTCCAGACCACCTCACCTTTCGGTGATTTTCGAGGACGAAAATTCCCAAGGTGGGGAGGATGTAATAACCTAAAAAATCACGTCAAACGAGGACCTCAGGATCCGTGCCCGATTGGTCTTAGGTTTGACCATGAGATAGTTCATTGATGAACTTAAGGTGAGATGAACGGATGTGATGTGTGAACCAGTGTAGAAGAGTGGAGAGATAGAGGAGTGTGTAGAGTAACATACACCGATGGGTGTGTATGTGCTCCACACCGAGAAGAGAGATAAGATAAAAAGGGTTGAAAACCCTAATTTTCATATTTTGGTTGTTGAGAGGAGTAAAGAAGAGAGAGAGAGAGAGAAAGAGAGGAGTAAAGGAGCTAGTGAGGAATTATTGCAAGTTGTTGGAAGGGGATTTCTTGCAATCAAAGCGCCGGGTTCGACGCGGAGGATCTGTTCAGACAAAGGCTGGAAACCCTAACCTTCCAACCCTACATTTAAATCAATTTGAGGTTGATTTAAGGTGAGATTCTCGTAAATAAATGGTGCAGATTTATAGAGTAAATTGTGGTTAAAATGGGTGGAAATTGTAAGAATATTGCTTAGAAAATAACTGAGAAAAGATTGGGGAAGAACAGCCAAAGAAGGCTGAATCTGGGGATTTCGACTAATCGAAATTCGCCAAGAAATTGAAAAGTCAGATGACCACGAATTCGACTAATCGAATTGAATTTCGATTAGTCGACTTTGAATTTCGACTAGTCGAGTTGGGTGTCGACTAGTTGACTGAGAGCCTCCAGTGAGGAGTAAAAATGGGTTGAGGGAAATCGACCAGTCGAAATTGGATTTCGACTAGTCGAGTAAGGATTTTGACTAGTCGAATTGGACTCGATTAGTCGATTTTGTATGTTCAATTATTTAAGTGAAAATTGGACAGTTAGAACAGGGGATTTCGACTAATCGATTTTGAGAATCGATTAATCGAAATTGGACCTCGACTAATCGATTTTGAGAATCGATTAATCGAAATTGGACCTCGACTAATCGATTTTGAGAATCGACTAGTCGAGTTGGATTTCGACTAGTCGAACCAGGAACTCGACTAGTCGACTGACCTAGTTTTGTTGACTTTTGATTCTTACTTCAAGACTCTAGGGGCGTCTTGAGACTTATTCATTACATCTTTTGTAATGTTTCGAGTGTGTTTAAAGGTATCATAGGTGATGCGTATGGAAGTGGGCACAAGGAGCCAAGTGGGACCTTGATGCATTGAATCGATAGAGACCTAAGGTAGGGAACACCTTGAACATGTACTTTATTTTACAAGAGCATGTATGTAGTGATATAGATTTCCATTCAAATTTTTTACTGCTTAAAGAACTGTAAAGTGTGTGTGTGATATTCATAAGAGTAAACTAATGAGCCATCCCCAGGGGATGAAGAAGGAAAGAGATAAGAGCATCAGGTGTGATGCAAGTAAATGGATACATCCCAGGGATGTATCCAAAAGGATTGAATCATGTTTGATAGGGCCTAACTGATATAAGATAGCACACTTACACGGTGAATAACTATATGTAAGGCACCGATATTTTTGTTATTTGAGGTTTGATAGGTTACCCCACCGACGTGGCGGGATATCCACGACTGACACGGCAGGATATCCGTGACCGATACGGCGGCGAAACCGTAGGCCAGTGCGGAGGCTTATCCGTACATAGTAAGCACACCCCAGGGGTGTTGATTGAGACAAGTGAAACCCCGCCACCAATCCCCAGGGGAAAGGGGCTTGGGTACTATTTGTATTCCCAGGGAATACGGTTAAAACTGTCTATATAGATGACGATGATGGGTATCTCATCGGGGCTCGATGCTATATTGCTCGGGGATTACTTAAGTTGAAAGTTTAAGTTTTGCTTTAGGCCTTCTCAGCATCATTCATGAGTAAATGAAAATATAAGTAATCAACAGTAAAACGAAATGCTTTTTAACTGTTTTATCAATAATTGCATAGACACATCATGCATGGCATATCATGGAATATATGTGAGTCATAATTTATATGTTTAACTGTGTTTGTTCCCTATTGAGCTAGGATGTAGCTCACCCGATAGACTATACGCCGCAGGTCAACTACTAGCAGCTGCCGAGGCTTCAGGAGACGCTGATCCCGGTGAGTCGGACCTTGCGGTCGGTGAAGAGTCGGAGCCACCTCCAGAGGACTTCTTCTAGAGGACTCCGTTGTGCCACTTTGAGGGATTTTGGAGAGAGTTTTTGTACGGCTTGGTATGTCAAGCCTTGATTCTGTTAAACCATGTATATATATATATAGATGGGATATTCTTTTGGGACGAACCATCCGTGATGATTTCTATCATCGATGGTTCGGATCGGTTCTCCATTCATGCAGAGGCATGAGGGTTGAACTGTCTTTTGGAGAGTAAATTAATATAGATTCAAATTCCGCAATTTCGTTTATTATTTTATTGCAATGCTTGATATACCATTGTTCCGTGCTTAGCTAAGGGGCACGGTCAAGATGATCGTGCTGATGGCACGGGTTTTGGGGTGCCGAAATCCGGGCTGTCACAGTTTTTGAGTATGATTCCATGTTTATCTCATATCTATGCCCTGATTTCTGTTTTTACCAAGCATGTATGCATATCATGATTCCTGCTATTTTAATTTCTGTTTCCTGATTTGTATTCTGAAACTTGCTTCTGATTCTGCTATCTGATCTGTGAGGTATATACGTATGTAATTTGATGATTTAAACCAGATGATCCCCACTGACCCAGCGGTATATCCGATGCCTGGCACACTTGTGCACCTGCTTTCAATCCTCGGCACAATTGCACTCCGTAGATGAGGCATTGTTGCACTTTCAAAATTGTCCATGTGAACGACGATTGATTGTGGTTTCCTATCGGACATTCCTGTTTACTCCGTGCTATATAGTCACGGGAGTTTCTTAAGTTAAATACACACAATTTAAGTACTCTGATAATATATTTGCATAACATCTGATTCTTGCATAAAATCTCAGCTTTTAATTTGATTCGTCATGATTATACGTTCCTGATTTGATTTCTGTTATGAGATAGCATGATCTGCATATTCAATTCGTTTAGTTGGAATTCTTCTATTGAGCTATAATGTAGCTCACCCTGTGTTCTAAATCAATTTTAGGTTCTGAGGCCGTAGCTCTGCATGTAGAGTGATCGGACTACCAGCTGACCTGAGGCCGAGGCAAGACGAGGAGATGAACATTCAAAGTGACGAGTTCTACCCTTAGCCTGGGTACTAGTATCTGATGTACTATATTTTGGTTCTTTTGGATTATTGTGTGCCTGGTGGCCACTTTTGTGTACATTTTAGTAGGATTATTTACTGTATTATTTACGCATTCTATTCGGAACCACTATCGGGAACCATTGTTTGGGTGATGGATGTCCATCACCAATGGTTCTTCTTGGTTCCTTTTTGAGAATGCATTTTCTTTGGAAATATAGAATTTATTGTTTTATAATTATTGTTCTTTATGATTAAATGTGTTGATAAATGACTGACTCGATCTACCACTGCTGGGTGGTGTCTGCTTGGCTTCCGCTTTACAAGCAGACACTTATGATTTGTCCCGGGGATCATCCAGAGTATGATCCTAATGGCACGGATTTTTGGGTGCAGAAATTCGGGCTGTTACATCTTGAGTGACAGTTTAAAGCAAATATAGGAGTTCACATACCAAAAAAAATCAGAAGTTAAATTTGTATTAGCATTGACTTTCTTAAGATGTAGAAGCAGAATGATACGTGTGAGACAAACCTCGAGAACAGCAATTACAGCATGCCCACTAGTAGGGCTGTATGCCATACGTACAACAGGAGCACCAAAGTCAATTGAAGAAATCTTGCATCCAGTAAGCGCATCAAATTCTACAGTGTTGCACATCAAAATACATCATATGGCATATTAATTAGACAGCATAATGATCAAAAAGGAAGAAATGGACAATACATGCCTATGTAAATCACAATTCTGAAAAAGTTTCAAGTATCATATCAATATGTGGTAGAAACAACTATACAAATGGTTAAACCATGATTCATAAATATAAGATTTAAATTAGTCAAAGATGATTCCAAAATAACTGAAAAATTCCATTCAATCAAATAAATTAAAATAAAATATAAATTAGAAATGTCAGAATTAAAACCAGATGATAAGACTATGATAAGAAGAAAACTCAATTCCCCTGAAAATAATTTTCATCTAGACAGATAATGGTACAGGACAACCGTAAGAGAGAGAAAGAAACACACACTCACAGAGAAAGAGAGAGAGGACAAAAGGAACTTGAGCAGACTAAATGTATTCCCAAGAGAAGAGAATAACAGGCAAGATCACAACTGATGCATCCAAAAGTTATTTCCGGATATGATACAATCAAACCTTTGACTGACTTGTCATTATTCATCAGCTATCAACAAACAATATACATGTATAAGAAGGTCAAAAGACTGGCGTCCCCTATATATATAGTAACAAAAGAAAAATAGTAGAGAACACAGATAAGTAAATTCATCATGTTCGATCACAAAATTAAACCTTAAGTACATAATCAATCAGATAATGAACTTCAGAAATTAGAGATTTACAATGTCATCAACAAAAGGAGTTCATGGTACAATCATAATGCATCACCTAAATACAATGACAGGAACATCAACACATACTGAAAGACCAAATTGCCTTATCCACACAGAAACTACATAAGATCCAATAATTTACATGGGGTGAAGAGTTCAAATACAGTGAATCATGTGGGGCAACTTGCTCATTGTAAATAGGAGAGGAAACCCTACTTTTGATATTTTTAACTTAGTGGCAGAACCTTTTATCTAATCCTAGAAGATTTTCTATCGAAACTGGGACATAACCAATTACTTAGGT
This sequence comes from Chloranthus sessilifolius, assembly GCA_021018995.1. NCBI lineage: Eukaryota > Viridiplantae > Streptophyta > Magnoliopsida > Chloranthales > Chloranthaceae > Chloranthus > Chloranthus sessilifolius. The sequence goes on from CM037586.1 coordinate 33,215,464, forward strand.
TAACTATTTATATATATTTATGTTAGGTAAACCGGGATTGAACCAGTGACCTCAAGAGCTACAGGCCCAACCCTACTCAGGTCAATTATGTAATAAATGGCTCACTTCATTCATTCAAAAAATCAAATTTCTTTCCATCAATTTGCAGTTTACTTATCGACCAGTTTATTGGTAAGATTAAATTATAACAGTTTGAACACTAGTTCATATCAGTTGCGGGCATTATGAGGCAAAAAAAATGAAGAAGATTTATACTGATTGGATTTTGGACAGAGAATTGAACACTTCTTCATATTATTGTCTCTCAGGTCATTTGAAAAACTTATGAAGCTACATTCCATACTCCATGGTTAGAAGGATTATAGGTCATTTGAAATCACAAACAAATGGGAAATACCCTATATTTATTGTGTATAAGAATTATACCAAAAATCAGTACCAAGAAAATCTGCAAAAATATGGGCACACAAACACAGAGAGATGAATAATATACACACCTTTCGGTCCTCATATTGAAGAAGATTGCATAAAGTGGGAACAACCACCAAGACAAGAGAAGAACAACCTGAAGGAAGTTTCATGCATATGTTTGGATCTGCAAAAATAAATTTTCATAAAAAATAATTGCGATTTATATGAATTATTTTACAAATATTTGGATATTAATGGTGATATCCCTTTCTCCTCCTCCTTTTTCCGGGCTTGGGACCGGCAATGCAAACAACATTGCATTGGCGGAGTTAAAATGGGGTTAAATAATATGAATATAACCTAACATTATCTTAATTTATAGCAAAAACACAAAAAAGATTTCAAGAAAATGATAAGATATGTCTCAATAGGTCCAACAAAAGTAATATAAAGATCAAAAGATGCAACATGCATGTCCAGTAGATAGAATCTAATAAAATTGGGTCTTATGGGTGGGCCACTGAATTATACTTCCCACTGCATTTCCTAAGGTCCCTTCTTCTTCTAGCAATTGCACATCAGGAAAGAAGACAGTATCTACAATGATGTCATGTAAACCCTCCTCAGCATGTGTTGCTGATAGTCTTCCTTCAGCGGCGATATCTTGCCTCCATATCAAGTTACAACGGCCACCTTGTTGTGTTGAAAATGTGTCCGTTGGGGGATCCTATAAATAATATTATTAAACTATTACATTAAAGCTAATATTGGATAATATAAATAAATATTAAATTAATACTTGCGAAGATGAACCCATGCTTTGGGGGGTGGAAGGCGTTCGAATATTGGAATGAGGGGCTTGTGAATTCCTCATCCACTCCTGCAGGTGAAGTACTGTCTCTGATAACTTACTATATTGCGACTGCAAGGTCTCCTGAGTTGACTTTGCTTGTCTTGTGTACTTGACCCAAGTCTTGGAGGCACCAAAACCCATTCCCTTTACCTGGCCTCTTGAATAAGGACCAAGTATCTATATAAATAAAATTATTAATATATATAGAACAATTTTCAGTAAAATAATTTAGAGATTCAATTAAGGTAAAAATAAAACTCATAGTGGCAACAATGTCATTGTCTAAATCTTTCTCAGCAGATTCAGAATTTGAGGCATGTAAGGCCTTTACTGCAATCTACAAGATAAATACAAAATAGTGAAGATATATTTAGAGATTAATCCAAATGATATTATTCTTACCACATGCGGGTCCAAAGCGGTGCCATCTTTTCCCAAATGAGAAGTCAGCCACAAAGTTGTCCTATCAGGACTCTTCCCAGTTTTCTCCCTCTGCTCATAAATGATCAACAACATACATAAGAGATTGTAGTAGTGATTAATGAAATATTGTTATTATAAATAATAATTCACATACCAATTCTTCGGCAACTCTAGCCTGTCCCTTTCTGTCGGAGCGGTGAATACTTTTCATCCTTTTCCTACTCTGACTACCCGATGAACTCTTTGATTGGTATTAGCTTTTCCAATCTTCCTCTCTAACACCCTGTGGCGTATTAGCTTTTCTCTCTGTGTCATTACTATACTTTTTATAGTGGTTGGTGTATAGTGTGCTCTTCCAATTTTTTCATAGGTCGCCCACCTTAGACATGAGTCATCCTTTCCTTTCTTCCGGAGTAATATATTCAAGTAGGGAACAAAATCATTTAGTTAGTAGTAGTTGAATATTTACTTTAATTGAAAAATTAACAGGGCATAAGTGATTCAAATATACTCACAGCGACAACATTTCAAACCTTCTCTTTAACCTCCAAGGGAACTTCCTTTTACTTTTTTATAGTTGGAGAAACGTACATCCTCATACTACGACCAATGCATGAGGCTATTTGCGCTGCATGGGGCCTTGTGGGGCTAGAACTATTGAAGCTTACCTCAATAGGGGCCATATACCACTGTCATATATAATTTCACCAATTAAGATAGTCATATGAATCTAAAATGTAAAGTATTAATAAAGATAACAATCAAACAATCAGTATAAAGATAACCACTTTAAATTATAATTTAGAAAAATTTAATCATTGCACACTGATCAAACAATCAATAACAAGTTCTATGATGTTTATGTTACTCAAACTTATAATGATAAATGGGGAACAAAGTCAACAATGAAGATAAACAATACTATTTTATGGGAACAAAATTAATCTTTACATATTGATCAAGCATTCATCCTTGCACATCTTCTATGTTATCGTCTTCTATGGGTGAGAGAATTTCATTCATTCTTATTTGGAAGACTAATGGGTCCTCATAGGCATCTGCATCCCTGCTCATTCTTTTTGGAGCATCCAAGACAACATATGATTTCTCCTCCTCGGACTTCGTATGATCTTTGCAGTAGAATACTTGAGTTGCCTGAGAAGCAAGGATAAATGGTTCATCTTCTTCTTTTGTCTTTCTCTATAATCTATCTAATTCAACAATCCGTAAATTCGTATTTGGGTCAACTTTATATCCATTGACACTATCATCAACACGTACCCAATCACAGGAAAAAAATGTTTCTTTGAAGTCATAATAATCCAACTCCAAAATTTGTTGGACTATACCATAGTACATGACATCCTCAACCATGGGGTTCGTGTCCCTAGGGCCTGACACACATGTAGTTAAAGCCTCCAAGGAGACCTCGCTATTTTGTGTCGTCATATTCTTTTCCGACTCGGCTATATGAAATTCATACCCATTTACAAAATATGCATTATATGAAATTATTGTAAACTTTGGGCCATCAACAAGTCTTTCAAGGTAGAATTTTCTACGGTTTGTAATTATTGCTTAAGCCACGGAATGTATTCCATAACTATGTCTCTACGCAGATTACTTCTACCGTGAGTTGTAAGTATGTGGCTTTGTCGGTATGATTGGTACTTCCTGCACGTGAAAAAATCATGATTGTGAATATGAACTAACCTAACTCACAAACTATTTATATAAATAATTGAAATCTTACTTTTCCCACTCGACATTGCCTGCAAACTGGCTCAATACCCATTTCCTTGCTTGTTGGTATTTTACATTATCAAGAAAATATTGCTTTCCTTTTTTATCTATAGGATAGCCGCATTCACTTTGATCATCCAAACGCCCTCTCTTATGGCTTCCATTACTATCGTCGGGGATGAAATTCATTGAGTATGTCATTGCCTCATCTATTAGATAGCACTCTGTAATACATCCCTCTGGATACGTTTGATTCACTACGTACCATTTATACGTTTTCATCATCCTGATACATTTTTCATTAATTAGAATTAATATAAAAAAAGTCAAACTAAAAATAAACATATATCTGAATGATTTATTTACCTTTCAAAAGGATACATCCATCTATATCTAACATGTCCACAAATTTGAGCCTCCTCCACCAAGTGTACAACAAGATGTATCATAGATACAAAAAAAGAAGGTGGGAAGTACATCTCAAATACGCATAGTATTTCAACTATATTTTCTTTCATCTTCAATAGTTCTGCACGGTTTATGACCTTCGAATATAACACATTGAAGAATATTGACAAATTTTGAATAGCGGCACGTAATACCTTTTGATATGGCTTGTTAAAAGCATGCATCAGTAAAACGGGTAGGAATTGTTGCGTGAGGATGTGATAGTCGTGTGACTTGAGATTTTTTAGTTCCCCATCCTTTAAATTCACGTTATGTTTTCAATTTCCGTTATACCCGATAGGGACCTTTAAATGATATAAAGTTTCATAAACTATTTTTTTCTCCGTTGGGGAAAGAGTGTATGAAGCTTGAGGACATGTGATCTTGTCATTCCTAACTTCAAGCTATAATTTTTTCCAACGACTAGTGAATCCCATATACTCTAAGTCTTGACGAGCTACAAGTCCATCCTTAGTCTTACCATTTATATTCATAATTGTTACAAAGAGAGTTTCTGCCATATTTTTTTCGATGTGCATCACATCCAGATTGTGGCGAATAGGTAATTTCTGTACACATAAAGGACATTTCAGTAGCCAAGATTCATGCATATGAAGAATAATGTATACAATGCAAGTTAAAAAATGATTATAACAAACCTCCCAGTATGGAAAGTCAAAAAAGCATGGCTTCTTTGTCAATGGGGTATCATCATTTTGACACCTCCTTCTCTTCTGGCCTGTTGGATCCTTTCCGAACTTGGTCTCGATAGTTTGCAATTTACATAGTAGTTCAGAACCACTCAAGCGCTGAGGAGACAAGCGAAGTTCCTCCTTGCCATTAAATTGTGATTTTTTCTGCCTACGGGAGTCCGACATTTTTAAAAATTTTCTGTGCCCCATGTAAGCAAACTTTTATCCATGTGTCAACCACACTGATTCTGTCCCTTCACAATAAATAGGACAACCATATCTTCCAGTGGTCCTGCATCCCGATAAATGAGCATATGCTGGAAAATCATGGATCGCCCATAGCAAAATAGCTCTCATAGTGAATTTATTTCGATTATAAGAGTCGTACACAACTGTTCTGGTTGACCACAAATCATTCAACTCTTCAATGAGCGGTTGCAAGTAGATATCAATGTCATGCCCAGGACCATTTTTACCAGGAATCAATAGTGATAGCATCGTAAACTCTTTCCGCATGCATAAAGAAGGTGGAAGATTATGTGGAATGATCATGACAGGCCAACAACTGTAGGAGTTATTCTTATTACCAAAAGGATTGAATCCATCTGTTGCAAGTCCCAGACGAACATTACGTTCCTCGACAGCAAAGTCACTCCATATACTATCTACTTGTTTCCAACATGGCGAATCCATAGGATGGCGCATGGTTGCTTCATTGGGTACTGATCCTGCTTTTGCATGCCACGTCATATCCTTTGCAATCCATGGTACACTGTACATTCTTTGCAACCTAGGAGTTAATCAAAAATATTTTAATTTTTTCCATGGTGCCCGTTTATTATTCACTTTTATGTCAATCACCGGCTTCCACCTGCTTTCACCACAAGTAGGACATTCATCGCGTTTTGCGTGCTCTCTCCAATAAAGTATACAATCATTTCGACATGCATGAATTATCTCACACTTCATACACAAGGACTTGATCATTTTCTTAGCAGTATATGCTGTCTCTGACAAAGTATTCTCTTTGGGTAAAATCTTTTTAATCAACTTTAACAATTCAGTGAAGCTATTATCTGACCATTGATGTCTAGCCTTCATGCTCAGTAACTTAACAGTCACTGATAATTTAGTTTTCTCGCTTTCACATGAGGGAAATAAGGGTTGTACTGCATCCTCCATCACCTTCTGAAAATTAATATTCTCAGGTAAATCATCTTCAACATCTCCAAGCACTTCATCCATGAATGTATACTCACTGACCCCAACATCTTGATTTTCTAGTAGATGACCAAATGTGTTATTCACCATATTGATAATTTATGGGACTTGATTGTTAGTGTAGTTATTGATGGGTGTACCAACCCCTTCATCTATATGCCTTTGGGGAAAGCTCTCTCCATGATGGACCCATGCCATGTATTGCTGCCATATCCCATCACATATTAAATATTCCTTAATAACAGCAAGTGTTTTTCTTCCTTTTACAATATTACGACAATACTTACAAGGACAACAATATCAATCTTCAGTCTCTAATTTATCGCTATTGGCTTTTATAAAATTAATGAATGAGTTAACTCCTTCTATGTATTCAAGTGTATGCCTTCTAGCGCTCATCCACTCCTTGCTCGGAGGTATGGGTATCGAAGACATTTACAATAAATAAGTTCGTTGTTAGAGATAACATGATAAATTATGTTTTGATCGTATGATAAATTATGTTTTCATATAAAATTCAAAATATTGCCCTACTAGAATTTCGCAAAGAGTGATTTTTTTCGAAAGAAACCAAGAAAAAATAAAAAACACAATATGCAATGATGTAAGATGGAAGGAACTTTGGAACAGAGCTATTCTAAGAAAGTGAAATTGTTGGTTGAAATTATAGCAAGATGGATGCTCGATAGATTCACGAATTGGTAGTAGAAGAATCCCAATTGGCTGACAATGTTGTGTTTGCCTAAAAAGCAAAGAAGCATTGTTCATTTATTCGTAGATGTTGGCATATCTTAGCTGTCTTGGGGCTATTTTGCATCAATGTTAGGCATTCCAATAAACTTTAGATTGCTTCAAAGTAGAGTCCATAAAAGGAGCTCACTTGGGAATGAATCATAGTTTGGTACCTTATGGTCTTCTATTTGTTTGGTAGTTTTTTAGAGATTTGCAACAAGGGAACCAGATTCATCATGGCGATTACAAGTTAAGGTTGGTTAATGATATAATTGATATAATGGTAAAATAATTGATATAGTTTAGGCATTCCAAACTTGTTAAGTATTTATTTTAAATTTAGTAAAATAAAAAAAACAAGCCTATTTTCAATCAAATTTAGGAAAACATGTCATGGTAGTTCAACCATTATTTTAACAAGACGAATCCTTGAGATGTCGTGGTAGAAAGCATGAGTAAACTTTGATAAGACGAATCCTTGAGATGAGGCATGGTCTAAGTTGTTCTCTTTAAGATGATTCGCACCCCATTATTGATTAATCCAATGGTGCAATGAGATTCCCAACGAGTCGCCCTCATAATACAACTCATAGATAACACGAACCAATCTTACCCTTAATCGTATACTAATAAGGATCGTACATCACACCATTGTTTTGTCCAAATAAAATAAAATAAAAATAAAAGAAAGATAAGAGAAGCGGCCTGGTCTTTTTTAGAAGAGAAAACAAGAGTTGTGTTAGGGTTATCCTTTTGTGATAGAGTTTTTAGTAATAAGTGGAAACGGAAAAGAACGTGTGCACAAAATCGTGTGCACAACAAATAAAAAAAGTCTAAAAAAGGTTATGGGAAAGGTGAAATTATAGGGTTTTTAGCGGAAAAATGAATCTGATAGGGTCGATTCTGTAAATTTCCCTTAAATTAAACGTTGTTTGTAGGACCCAGACCAGACCCAACCTAGCGCATGTACATTGAAACACAACACCAACCGATTTAACATTTGAGCAATGAATCATACAATAGATATCATGTTTTGTTCCAATTTTTACCCTTAGCCTTAATATCAAAGGGCTTAATGGTGTTTTCAAGTGACACAAGTAAAAAAAATATAAAAATTTCTTTTAATTAAGGTGCCATAGCGCAATATTTTGGTGCAAGTAGACGCACCCAATGATAAATTTATAGGAGGCAATGCAAGGGAGCGATTGTTTGCACAAGAGATTTGTGTTGTAGCACATAGTTCAAGAAGAAAGACTTGTTATGTCACGTAGAACAACATCTAAACTGCCTGATTTATAGGCCATGAAGTAAAGATCTTTGATTAGGGGATGCAAATTTTACCTCAAAAATCAAAATCGGATGAAAAATCGGCCCACCGAACCAGCCCAAAGCTGGACCAAAATCGATCCAAAAATAAAGAACACTGAACAGATTCCCAATGAGTTTTAATTTTAGAACCGATCCCCAATAGGCTGAAACAGAAAACTGGTTAGGTAGGTTTAGAGAATCGATCCAAAATAAAATAAAAAATTCAATTTTTTATAAAAAAAAAAAGTTACAAAAATTGAAAAGAAACTGTACAGAACCGAACCAACCCAACTTTTTCGATTTCAGTTCGGTTGCTGTTTAGGTTGAACAAAATCGAAAAGCAAAAATTTCAGTTTCAATTCGATTTGTTTGAACGAATCTGCAATCCTACCCAAAAAAAAAAAAACAAGAGTCTCTTGATTCGGAAGAATAAGTACCAAAGCAGATTCAACCCATTAAGCTTCTCTCAAACAACCCCATCATCTCAAAATATAACTTTAGTTCAATACCCAAACGAACCCAATTTATAAAACGGATGGATCAACATTAAAAAGAAAAAAAAAAAAAAAATCACAAGATGGATCACAAAATAAAACTAACAAATCTTATCAAAGAGGAGAACACAATGTTGTTTTCTATCAAAGATCACATAAATTTAAAAAATAAATAAATAAGAAAAAGAATATTACCTTTCAATGGGCGACAATGGAGATCGATGGCAACAGTTGGCAGCAGCGACAACGGAGATTGACAGGATCGAATCCGCAACAATCTGCAACAGTCGGCAGCAGTGACAATGGAGATCGACGGGATCGAACAAGGTTTTTTTATTTTTTTAGAGAGATGAGAGAGAGAGGGAGAGGAAGAGACAGGCTTAGAGGGGCGGCAGCAATGGAGATCACGGAATGGAACCTAGGGTTAGGGTTTTTTTAGAGAGATGAGAGAGGGAGAGGGTTAGGGTTTTTTTAGAGAGATGAGAGAGGGAGAGGGAGAGGGAGAGGGAGAGGGAGAGGGAGAGGGCAGGGAGAGAGGGGTTTTAGTTTAGCTAAGGGTTTTTACTTTTTAGAGAGAGAGGGGTTATTTTATATGAGTTAAGTGATTGCGGTATCGTGAAAATAAGACGTATTTTACCGTCTCATTAATGGTCTTAGTCCAATTACAAAATTTAAGACGGTTACATATTGTCTTATTTAAAGACGAAAAATAATAGTCTTATTTTATGTCTTTTTTCGACCATTTTGACGTAGTGCTACTAGGTAGGATCGAATTTTCAGTCCTATCCCATCTACTGCCCTTGGAAATAGGAGAATCTTGACTGCACGTCATGTTATAAAAAGTGAAAACTAAGATAGTCAAGATTCTCTAATTTCCAGGGGCAACAGTTGGGGTAGGACCGGAAATCTGATTCTGCTTGGTAGGACCTGACCATTCTCCATTAGTTTTGTTGTTAAAACTGTTTCTCTTCCTTTTTTTAAACTCTTTAGTTTTTCTAATGATTCTAAACTTCTTGTATTCTGATATAAAGTGCTATCTAATCAAATATTTATTCTATAGAAGATTGACAATGTAGGATTATAGACAATACGTGCAAATGATAGACAAATACGTGCCTCTTTGGACAAATATGTGCCTTTATTCTATGCACATATTGTCTATAATCCTACAAAGAGGCACGTATAGACAAATATGTGTCTCACTTATTTAAAATTATAAAATAAGAAGAGATGAATAAGAGAAGAAGATAAAAAGATGGAATAGACAAATTTCCACAATCGATTATATTATATTGTTTACAATGCGTTGCAATTCTCTGATAAGAAGTGTATAAATAAGACTACAAATATTGATTTTAAAGAGTTGATATTGACTGTTTAAAGAGTCAGCATCAATTCTTTATCGCCTCTTTAACAGTCGTTATCGCCTTTTAGAGTGTACCTTTTAGAATGTACCTTATTTGATAACTACCACACATTAGTTATCTCAACCAATTATAATTATCTAAACTAATTGTAATGGTGTATTTTATCTTTCTATCTCCTTCTTCTATCTTTAGAATAGACAAATTTCCATAATCGTTTATATTGTTTAAATTTAATACACCTGTATATTTTCATTGATTGTAGTGGTAAATAAATAGAGGTTATAAGTAAAAGAATTCTATAATATAAGGATGGGTACAAGGATAAGAGATTAGGTAGGATTATAAAATTGTGAAAAGGTTAAAAATAAAATTATAAGAGAATAAACCTTTTTACAAATTTATCTTATTCATGAATATATTTACTATACTACAAATTATTATATAGAATGAAAGATCCAATCCTATCTTAAAAATAAATTAAGATTTACTATCTATAAATATATTGTTTTTCATTGTTTTTTTATAATTTAACTCTTTACAAATCAAAATGAATTGTTATATTATATATATATATATATATATATATATATATATATATATATATATATATATATATATATATATATATATAAGATTATAAATATAATCATGAGTAGGTACAACTGGTTTAAATAACCACAATTGTTTGAGAAAAATTGATGTTGCAGGTAGTTATCAAATAAAGTACTTTAATAGCCGATACTAATTGTTTAAAGAATCGATACCGACTGTTTAAAGAGTCAATAACAACTATTTAAAGAGGCGATATCACCTTTTCTTTCGTGTCAATCTTTGACACAATCAATTTTTATATTGTGGCCTTCAAATCAGATGACATAGATGATGTTTCACATCGCGTAAATAAAAAAACGTGCGAACTTTTAAAATTTTAAACTATGTAGAATCATAGAACATGTAGGAAGGGGTCGATTTGATTAAAGGTAAATATATAGGGTTTCTAGCAAAAGGTGTATTTAATAGGGTCCATCGGATAAATTTTTTAAAAGATATTCAAAGATTAAGAAATGTAATGGTTGGTGTTCCTGACTATGAATAGAGAATGGGTATGGTGACTCGCTGTGCAGTCGTGTAATGTAGCTTATGTCGTGTAATGGATATGCTGACTATCGTGCTGGTGGTGCGATAAGTAGAGAGCAAAAGTTTAAATGGAGTGTGTGAGAGACAACTGTAGAAAGAGAGAGAGTTCTCATTGAGTAGGGATTTAATATCAGATAAACTTTAATGGAGGACGTCAGAACGAAGTTGTAGATTTCAATTTTTCTCTTTTCTCTCAGATGAATACTTTTTTTTCCGTTCTGGTTATATATTTAATTAAGTATTACCTATTATAAGTAACTGTTAGATGAATCTAATGGTTACTTATAAAGATAAAAGAGTAAAATAATTATATAAATTACATATAATATATTTGTAGGAAAAGGAGCACGTTCCCATTGCACATGTCATGTGGCCTGATCAATTCAAAATAACTCTCATGAGTTAAAAATAAGGGAACGCTTCAAAACTTTGGTTAATTGATTTTCTCCAACTTTAATCACATTTTTAACGATGGAAAAATTGTAAAAACGAATTTTTGTTTTTTTGATCGGAACCTAATCGACCATGCCTAAGTTATCATACAATCAGATCCTTGTGATAGATGTCACATAGTGGCCAATTGACATTGCTTGTAGAGGTTTCTCTACCCCCAAGAGCATAGTCTCTAACCTCATTTATATTATATAAGTATTATATATAATTTTAATTGAGTCGAGTTGGGCCAAGCCAAGCCGTACTTTACAGGGTTCAACTCTAGCTCGACTCTATTTCAAGCGAACTTCAGATAAAAATCTTAGCTCAGCTCTCAAGCCGAGCTTAAGAGAGCAAAAGCTCTTATTTTTTGACTCGAGCCGAGCTCGCTAAGCTCTGTTGCAGCCTTACGCACACGCAGGCGTGTAAACGTTTAAAGTATATATCTATCCACATTAAGGCAATTTTCGGTGGTTGGAGACTCATTAGGAAATTGATTTGTAACTGGTAACGACCCGTTAAACGAAAATGGGTCACCAAAATTAGACACATGGCATGTGTTTTCATTAAGTGTGCCCTTTTGATGTGTAGGTCACAGTGCTTGGATTTGGTGGTCTGAAGATTGGGATGAAAAAATATTTTCATTGTGTGATACCGAAGCCCTACAAATGCTTTTAAATTAGATGCATGGTATCAAATATCGGCTGATACGTATTGTTTTTTGGGCAAATTAATACGTATTGACGCTGATATGTATCAAGTATTAACTTGAGTATCGGTCGATACTGCTATTTTCTTAATTTTTTTTTTCTTTTTTCCTTTTTAAACTGCATTGATACAACTTGGTATCGGCCAATACGCATCAATCCTCTATGGACCGATACCCGATACCAATACCAATACCAAGTTTGACAGCTTGCTTGGATGGTTAAAATAGGTTTGGAGATTTTGTATAATAAATGTTTATTTGAAGGTGTTTGAGTGGTCACAATTAGATGATGATAGAGATGTTTTTTTAATGTAATCTTTACACTTAGATGAGAAAAAATGCCATATGTTCTTTATATCAAACAAGGATCAAAGATTTGGCCAAAATGGCCAAAATTTCGGTCCAAATTATCGGTTTTTATCTTATCGAAATAATAATTTGGACCGATATTTCGGTTATATTTTTGTATGAGATTCAAAATTTTGGTTGGAATTTCAGCAAATTATTGGTTTTTGGCCGAAATTTCGGTCCAAATTTTTGGTTTTGGTCCCCTCCGAAGCTGAAAGGAAACCCGAAATTTTGATCCTTGATATCAAATGTCACAGTTGATGGAAAAAATGCCATCTGTTAAAGATTATGAGACATGTCAACTAAGAGTTTATATCAGGCGTACAAACTGGGTCAAAGATTAAGTGAGATGTCAACAAAGATTTTATATAAGGCGAGGAAACTGGGTCAAAAATTAGCCTTGCATCGAAAAAAGATGCGAGCAAGGGGGATTTTATCTATTGATGTCAATATAGCCCCACCATCTTATTATTATTATTATTATTTTGATACGGGCCCCACTATTTTATTTAAACAGAGGCAACATTAATGCTTAGCTATATAAATTTAGTAGACATATAAATCTAAACGATCAATTATACATTTAAACAGTTATCACGAGGCGGAACAGAGACATTGCTATGGGGAAGACATATTTTATGCAAATAAAGTGCACACACCTGATTTGACATAATTGGCTGTAAGTGCGGTGGGACTCAATTAATACATGTCGCTAAAGCCAATCACATTGCGCCTCATCAGCTACGTGTATTTTATCCTTAATAAATATGTCCTACATTTATAATTTTTCAACAGAACATGATATGAAATGATGTCAATCTAAATAAATGTGCCAAATTGAAAATTTCACCCATTCCTTTTTCCTGGTCCTTTTTATGATGCCAATAGGGCACAAAGAACCCAGATTTTTTATTTTTTTTTTATGCCAATAAAGCATAGACATTCCAGATGTAGTGCCTATGTCACTATAAAATATAAGACTATTAGCGACATTTTTCGCAAAAAACTGCCGCTAATTGGCAAAAATAAAAACAATTTGGGCTCTCTAATAGCTTTATTTTTTGTAGTGTGTGAAAATAATTTGAGATACCTATGCTTTAACAAAAAAATTATTAAGACTATTAGCGATAGTTGTTTTGTTAATAGTGGCAATTTTTAGCCACCCTTAATAATCTTATTTTTTATAGCGTGTAAATTGCACGCGAAGAGGAGAGACCCTACAAAGGGCGCATGCATGACGATTTGGATTGACGACTTGTTCTTCAGCAAGGGAATTGGATACCAAGCATTCCATCTAGGCATGCTATAGACTTATTCATCTTTGTCGTAGTGCCCATATTGAAGTGCTCAATTTAGTTGGGTTGAGTATAGTTTATTAATGTCCTGCCACTCAGACGAATTAAATTAATAGTGACTTAAGAATAGGGTTGGCCCAATTGGCAAGCAACTTGGCTTGAACCCAACTTTGAAACTCTGGGTTTTTAAGTCCCCTAGCCTGGCTTGATACAAATGGCCTGGCTTGTTGCTATCTATACCGGGCTGGGTTAAGGCCAGATGGTTATAGCCCATCCCAGCCCGACTTGCATTACCTATTTCTATATGTAATTTGCTTTTAATGCTACTAGTAAACATTTACGTGTTTATGGGTTTTAATATATGAATGAACTTATACATTCAAACCTTAGATCATATGTCACCCGATTCTATGATAGTGCCTTTTTTGGGATAGTGAGCAATTTCACATGTCATCTATTAAAAAATATTAATTTTTTTTTTTTGTGGTCTAAACTTCAGCCAAACTTTGGGTACTACCTCACACATCATAGTGCACTGAATTTTTTGGATCGTGGATGTCCATTCTTTTTCAAAAGGTTTTTATTCATTGAATGCAGTGGCTATAAAATAAAGTGATGTGCCAGTATCACTAACCAAAACAATATCAGGTTAATTAAATTTTATTGTTTGATTCAATTTTTTAACCAGGTCGAACACATGAACTTGACCCCTCGGATCAAGTTCGAGCGTGAATCATTTGAAGGTTAGGTTGACAAATATTTTGTATGCAAAATATATAGAGATAAAGGGGAATTGAACTGAGCTAGGTTTGGTAAAGGTATACACTGAAAAAATTGGGGTCAAATGTCTAAACCTGAGGAGCATGATGGGATAGGTTTTATCAAAATATATGCATTTAATGGAGCTAGACTTACTAAATAGGGTTCGATGATTCTCCCTAATCCAACTTCTCTCCCAAGCAGTATGCCTCTTAGTTTTTTGCGAACATTATATCTGTAAAAAATATAATTGAAAATGGCTTAATATTAAGGGTGGGCAGCGAAAACTCAATCAAAGTGTAGGAAGATAGGTGAATTCTAGGGTGTCTACCTAAAAAGTTATTATGCCCATTAAACTCGATTCAGTAATCCTAATGTCCGAGCTACTAGAGAATGATTGTAAAATATGGAATGAAGAAATAGGGTGGAATGTGTTTCATGATATAGATGGTGATGTAATTTTGCAGATCCTTATTTTCTCCCGGAGGACTGAAGACAAATTCGCCTGAACATATGATAAGAAAGGAATCAGTTAGAAGCACATATAAAGTCGCTAACAAGCTTATAGAAGATGCCAAAGGATCGGGTAACAATATAATTAATATAAAAAATAATTACAAAAAATTATAAAAAATTAAATTTTTTTTAACGAAAATTTCACTTTTTTTTTTTCCAAAAAACCACATTTTAAACTCGACGTACTTTTCCAAAAAACACGTTGTAAACCCGATTTTTTCCATTTATAATGATTACTATTTTTTTATTTTCAAATTTCCTGCATTTACAAATGTAGAAAAAATGCAATTAAATTTAATTATCTTGTGATTTACCTAGAGAGAACATGGGGGAGATTAGGATCGGAGGTTTTTTTTTTGGGTAGCACTATTGGCAACTAAAGTTTATTCCCGAGCCACTGACTCATCCACCGTTAAGATTGTTGACTTCCTTAAAACAAATGATATAATTCAATTTTAGTCCCTACCTTTTACATGATAGATCTTGAAGTTACAGTCCACATATCTAATGAGCAAATGTTGATTACACATATCAGAATCCCTAAATTAACTGCAATTATTCTGCCTCACAGTGCAATGCGATCCATGATGTCTACCACTTTTAATGAACATTTGACCATCTGATATGTGGACCATGACTTGAAGATCTAGTATGTAAAATTTTGGGAATAAAAATTATCTAAATCACTTGATTCAAGGCAGTCAACAGCTTCAATGGTGGAACTCTCACTGGCTCCCTAATTATCTTCGGCGGCAGATATGGTTACCCTTTGTTTATTGATTGCCATTATTACCCTTTACCACTAAAAAAAATCAAGACATTCTCTTTCTAACTTTGAAGATATGATTAATCAATTCAAATATTTACTAATGAGGATTTTTAAGTCATTTTTGAAAAACTGAACTAAAGAGGAATTTTAAGTCATTTTTGAAGTTTTGAAAAACATAACTAATGAGGATTTTTAAGTCAATTTTGAAAAACTTAACTAATGCATTTATTTTGAAGGTTCGGATGGGGGTCAATCAACGAACCACGATTAACTGAAATCTATTCTAGTTAAACCAACAAAAGGAGTGCTTGTTTGTTATGAACTTGGTTTCAACCAATAAAAGGAGTCAGTACAAAAAATAAGACTATTAGCGGCAGTTTTTTTTAATAAAAAAGTGCCGCTATTAGTCCTGTCGCTACAAAAAACTGCTGTTATAAAAATAATAGCGGCAGTTTTTTTAGCGACAAGACTAATAGCGACAGTTTTTTATTAAAAAAAACTGCCGCTAATAGCACTACAAAACAATTGGGTTTTAGTGGCGGCCCATCCTGAAACCCGGCCCATTGATAGCCCTAGTAATTAAAAGCTTTTACATTAGTAATTTTTTATCCGCCCCATATAAATTAACACAGAACCCAACTCTTTCTCTTCCCAGCCAAACCCCTCTCTCCATCGATAGACGCAGACGCAGGATCTTCTCTCTCCAAAACCACTCTCTCTCCATCAAAACCCTATTTCCCACCCAAACTCCTCTCTCATCGATCCATTGGCACTGTTCGAGATCGAATTCCATGGTTCCACTGCTGCTGTTTGAAATTGAATTCCATCGATCAATTGCCGCTGTTTCAAATCCGACTCCATCTATCCATTGTTGTTGTTCCAAAACGGATTTCATCGATCTCTAGGTTTTTCATTTTCTGAACATCATTTGGATCTGAGAATCGGAACATCAAAGGTAGATTGTCGATCTCGGAATACCGCGCGCAGATCTGGGAACACCGTGCTTAGATCTCGGAACACCGTTGAGGTACCTTTCTGATTTTCTAGCTGAAATCTCTAGACCTAGACTCTGTTGCATATGGTTTGGAACTTGATAGCTTCATTTCCATTTTTCAATCAAATCTCAGGTGTGTATTATTTTCTTGTTTGTCCATTGGGAAGGATAACAAATGAGTAGGTGATATGCTTATCCTATCCTTGTTTGTCCGAGAACGCTGGTGTCAGAAAGACAATCCATTTTTTATCTAATTTTCTATCAGGATTTTTTGACTTGGGATCTGATGGGAAACAAAGCAATAATAAAGCATATGCAGAATAATGATAATCCTGCTTTTGATTATTTATTTCACAAATTTGTTTGGTTCCTCTCAGGTTGTTAATTGGCCTTGAAGATTAATTTGAAACTTAAAAAATTGATTTGCCGTGTGGTGAAAAATAGTGATATGGGTATTGGTGTGATTTTTTTCACTACTTAAACTGTTCAACCCAACAGTTTGAATTGAAATCTGTATACAAGGTGTCTAAATCGATTTTGGTATCGGGTATCGGTCCGATGTGTGTCGGCGGATACCGAGACTATCGCTGATTCCCGTACTAATGCTGATACTGATGCCATTATTGGTCTCTTGCGAAACTGGTACATATCCCTGATACGTATCAGTATCGGCTGATACTTGTTACCATAGCTGTATATATCCAATTTTTTGGGGGATAGGAATTTAGAATAGGGCCAGTGAATTAATTATGAAGAATAGAAAGTTGAACAGGGAATAGAATAATGCCTTTTTTAAAGGTTTCTCTGTGTTTTGATACTTGTGCTGCAGAATTTGAGGCGAACACTCCTTACATGTATTCAAGTGAGTTTCTACGTCTATAATTGTCCAATGTCCAACACAAAGTTGTTTCTTGCCTAACCTGAAATAACTATGATTGCACTTTGCAGCTAAAAGGACCCTAACTTCACTTGAAAAAGGGCGGCCAATATGCTTGCTACCAAACCTGATCCTTAGGATAAAAAATTCACTCAACCTGTGATCAGGAGTACATGCAAGTGCAGCCTTATTCACACACCTGTAGGGGAAAAACATATGATAATTGCAACTTTTGACATCAAATGTCTAAGACTAATTTTGCCTCTTCTGGGCAAGATTGGAATAGGGATAAAGTGGCCATGCTTATTCACTGCAAGTATTTAACACATGAAGACTTTGGTGCTTGTCAACACTATATTATAAATAGTACCTTGTTTTACTTTATTAATTTATTTTTTGATCAGTTGGACAATAAATAGCAAAAACTTTGGTGCTTGGGACAATAAATAGCATTTGTTGTAAGACTTGTGAACCATCTATAACTTAGGTCTTCTGGCTGGTTTGGAAGAATATCTAAAACACTTTGGGCCTGATTCTAGGAAGATTTCAGTGGAGGGATTTGTTAGGGGTGGATTACTTTGATAAAGTTGATGTTGGATACTATTCTAATTTATTGTGTGTATTTATTCCAACTTTTTGTGTTCTCTTACTGATAAGTTGAAGACTTTGGCTTGCTTCTAGAAAGATTTGAGTGAAAGCTAGAATCTTAGAAAAGGAATTGTTAGGGTACGTTGATAACTACGATGTTGGCTGGTCTTCTGATTTATTATTTGTATCTATTTAAACTTTTGTTCTATTGCCGTGGAGAAAGATCCATAGAGACTTCTTATAGGAGGGACAAGTGGAGTAGGAATTTCATCTAGTAAAATGGTAATATTCGTCTTAATCCAAGGAGGAGTGGCCTGGGTATTGGGAGATTAAGGAAAAGCTTTAAATCTTTGTACGACGACCCGACTTTTTCAATCCCTAAGGTATAGGAAAGGCCGGTTCATCAACTTATTGATTTTTCAATAAGCCGTAACAAACAGAAGCCGGCAACATATACAAAGATCTAAAGACAGAGGCAACATATAGTAATCCAAAAATAAAAGCTTCATATAACAAAATGAATATATCACTGTGAGGAACCAAGAAGAACCACCGGTGATGGCCAATCCGATCACCTAAAATAGTGGTTCACAATAATGGTTCCTCGAGTGATATCAAAAGAACCAAAATAAAGGCCTAGGGCCCAATATTCCAAAATAATATCCAGACAAAAATACCAAAAAAAAAAAACAGGATCTAAGATCACGGAAAGAACTCTTCAGCTGGTATGTCCAAATCCTCCTCGGGAATATAATCGGAGTCCTCCGGATCCTCTGACCCAAGGTCGGTCTCAGTACCTGTGATGTATAGTCGAGGGTGAGCTAACAGCCAAGCTCAATAGAGGAAACAGATCTATTTGCATTTCTTTATAAGTAAAGGTTTTCAAAAGACAGAATCGGATCAAATATGGTTTTTCAAATGATGCTTTCCAAATTAAATCTCCAGTTCTAATCCTAAGTCAAAACTGATAATATAATCTAATGTGTTCGAAAATGTTCTGATTTAACATGCTTCTTGTCTTAAATTTATAACTTAATTTTATCTCCCAAATTTCCTATAGCATGAGAGCGGACTACGTGACCGATGGAAAAACCCTACTGACCATCGTCGTTCATGAACCCATTTCGAAAGTGCAACAAGCCCCTACGCTATGAGAAAAACTTGCGCCAAAGTAATACCGTCAACACGGTTGGTAAAATCTAGGGCATCGTCCGTATGAACCCTAAATCAAATGCAAATGCTAACACATATCAAAGTTTATTATTCATAACATAATTATGATTTTTCAAGGTTCTGATTCGAAGTTCTGATTCAAAGATTAACTGAGGTTCTGAGGTTCAAATTGTAAAGTTCTTAGTCATAATAAGGTTCCAAATTTTCAGATTTGTATCATATCTTCTAGGTTTTATTTATGCTGTGTATGACAGAATTCCAAAACTAATGCTTCTTAAAAGGAATAGCCGAAACAATTTATGCTTATAAATTGATGCAAATAACAAATAGGGTTCCCCTATCTTAACAAGGAGTATTCAAAATCATGCACTAGCAGTCCTCACCAAGGACTTCCAACAATCAAAACCTACATATATTAACACTCTCAGTGTTAATATAGAACAAGAATTTCAACCCAAAAGCTTGCTGAGAAAATAATCTGAAAAATTTCGAATGCCAAAAACAGGACAGAATTCGATGGTCGAATTCAATTTCGACCTTCGAATTTCAAAACAGCACATCAGTGATAAAACCCTGAAATTCGACACTCGAATTTCAATTCGATGGTCGATTTCCAAATTAGACCATTGAATTGGAAATCGACCTTCGATTTCAAAAATTTGTCTCAGGCAAAAAAAAACACATTTCGACTGTCGAATTTGAAATCGATGGTCGAATTCCAAATTCGACAGTCAATTTTCAAATCGACGATTAATTTCTCGTGTTCAGGCTCGCTAACTTTTTCAAGTCCGGGCTCTTTTCTTCATTTCCAAACACAGCCCTCAGATCTCATTTAAATATACTACATGCTATTCTAAGCAAAACAAAATTTTAAAGGACACAAGAAGGTTTTAACAGCCTACCTCTTGTAGCTTAATTCGCTGATTCCGTTGCACCGATTCACGCACCGGAACAAATTTTCAAGCTTAAAGGTTAAAAAAAAACTTTGAATTGGTCCTCATTTAAGGAGGTGGACACTGCCTCAGCCACAACAAATTCACATAGAACTTCTCCTTTTCCACATCTCTCTTGTCCTTCAATATTTCAAACAGATCCAATTACAAGCTCAAGGCTAGTCAATGGTTGAGATGGAAAGAGGAGTTCTCAAGCTCACTAGATCTAGGATCAACAAGGAGGCAAGGCCCTAGAGGCTTGATTTCCAACGAGAGGGAGAAGTTAACTTCTCTTGCACTCTCTCTTATAACCAAAAGCTAAACATAAAATATCTAGATTTTTATAAATGTAACTTATCCACTTAAGTTGAAACCTATCCGGTGCTAAACACAAACACCAACCTTATTGTATAAGTCATCGCTTTCATGACTTACACACATCTATTGACAATACCATTTTACCATCAGTCTCATCAAACACAAAGCTAACCAAAAGTCCAACAAAACCCGTAAAATTTTTCGGACATGCTTACCGAGGTAAATGAAATTAGGTAAAAAATATCAGGGATATTACATTCACCCCTCCTTAGGAATTTTTGTCCCCGAAAATTGAATGCAACACAGCATATAACAAACGAAAAGAAAAAACATGGGGCACCGTGTTTCGATCCCACAGGGCACGCAAGCCAAGGGATGGGATCCGTAGTAACATGGATGTACTGCATGTGGCATCAAAAGGCCATAGTGGATTGCATTTGTACATGGATGCCCACACCCCAAGTGTCACGTGTCGGGAGATCGAGGCACAGTGACGCATGAAAGCCATAAAGATAACAAAAACCCACCAAAGCAACATAAAGAACAAAAGCGACATAGAGAGAAAACCCACACCCATAGGAAAAATGGCGAGAGTAAACAAAACCACATACATAGAGTACATGTCCACAGAACAAAACAAAAATCCAAGCCATATAGATCGGAAAGATGTACAAAAAATCAAAACCTACATAGAGAAGATTACAAGAAGTATCCAAAGTAACCATATACAAAACGAAAGAAACAGAGTATCCAAAACAAATTCGAAACAGAAATATAAAAGATAACAAAAAGAAGGACCCTCAGGTCGTAAATAATCCATGGAGTAAATAGAATACATGCCCAAGCATATCCAAAATACACCAGTACCCCCTCCCCCAAGCACGCTAAAAATCCCTGGTAGTAGATGGACCCGCCTGATCCGAATCATCATCGCTCTCAGCAGCATCCTCATCACCCGCATCCGCTCCGGACGTAGGAGGCATACTAGTACCAGCACCCGAGGTCGAAGGGCGATATACTGAAGCATGTATGTCGGCCATATAGGTAGTGTAATCCTCGGGAAACGCGTGCTGCATCAAATAAGAGAGAGTGCCGCCATGGACATCCAACTCCTGACGCATAGTGCTGGTATGCTGGGTGAGCTCCTGAATCTGGTGGCTCATGGCGGTCATCTGTCGTGTGAACTCCGAGAGCGTAAGGACGTCGCTCTGTGGGAGCTGAGGAGGTGCAGGGGCAGCTGTGTCAGGGGCAGAATGAGTAGGGTCCTCATCGTCATCGCCGGTGTCCGCATCAAGAGCAACTGCGTCTTTAGGAGTCTTCACAAGGCGACCGTAGGTCTGACCCCAATTGACCAGGTTATACATTTTTCGACCGGCTGTGGATTTGGGTTCGGTAGGAGGGATGTCATATGCGGGACCCGCTCGGTAGTTCTCAATCATGACCGAAATTAAACGGGCATAGGGAATACTCTTCATCGGTTTCTTCACATGTTTACCCATTTTCTCCCGTGCCTTGATAATCCCCTTGAAAAGGACGTCAGGAGCACTAAACCAGTGCTCCTTATAAGCGGTAAATAAAATCTGTTGGAGGGGATCGGTGCGCTCATATTGATGACCAAAAGGGTAAAGGGTGGTCTTAAAATTTTTGTCTAAAATCCACATTGACTCTGGCATATGTATGGTGATAATAGATTTACCGGACCCATGACGACCTTGCGTCATTTGGGCAATCACATCCTCAAAACGGACTGATTTGAGGAAAGGAGGACCTAACCCCATGGTTTGGGAGTGCTGCAAAGGGCAACGGAGTGCCACAGCCATATCATCCAACCCAAACGTGTAATCACGCCCATCAATTTCGGTGTAAATTTTCTTCCTGTCCTCGCGGCGCATATGCTGGTAAAACAGGCGCACGAGACGGGGATAAAAATGGTCACTAAATGAGGTGCAAAGAGAGGTCAACTGGGCTTTTTCGAGGTATTCACCTGCCCATTGAGTAGTTGTTTGTTGGTCAAACAACTCAGGGTGAAAAAGGTATTCTGTGGTGAAGCCTTTGATGCTCCAAAAATCATTTGGCTGCTCAGGCAAGGGAGGGGAAAGAGCTGGTATGGGCTGTGTGGGTGGTGGAACCGAGTGTGGAGCTCGACTAGAGGAACCAGCTCTTGAAGCCGGCCTCTTGGATGTGGGGTTTCGAATTGGGGCTTGTTTCTTAGGCCCCATTTAACCAAAAAACAAATTATATTCTCCACAAATTGCAAGAAAAACAGAGATCCACAAAAGAAATGGAGCAAGGGTTACCTTGTGAAGAGCCCCAAATCGGGTTTCCAATGATTGAAATCCAAATCTCTTGTAAAAAGCAGTGGATTCCCCCTTGGATTGTGGCCAAAATTGATGAAAAACCCCAAAATCGCCAAAAACCCCCAAAACCCTAAGCTCAAAACCCTCAAAGTTGTAACCCGAAATGACAAAAGAAATTAAAACCCCACACTTAAATCGAGAAATTCGACCATCGATTTCAAATTCGATGGTCGATTTGAAAATTGACAGTCGATTTTCTCAGAACACCTCAGGTCCTGTTTTGGCTTAAAACTGCTGATGACCCCCCCTTTATGCAAATTCGACCATCGAATTCCATTTTCGACAATCGAATTTTGTGACACCTGTGGCCCTTAAAAATTTTCAAAATTTTTGAAATCCCACCATATCATTGGGTCTAAATGGACCTTCTTTGATCCCATTTAATTCCCATCACCTTATCTGACCATGACCGCAATATCACAGCCGAAATTGGCGTAGAAAAGTTAAAGAACAAGCTAAGCAATTTTGGCCAAACTATTTCATATAGCCATTCGGAAAATAACAAGTCAAGATGCGTGGACTGCTAAAATTTTCAGGATTTCGACAACGTAACATAAAAAAAAACTGTTAAACATGTACAAAATAATATATATATATATATATATATATATATATATATATATATATATATATATATATATATATATATAGGGCCATGACATCAGTATCAAGGCCAAATGGCTCAGTGAAATTTAAGGAAGTAGCTAACTATTGGCCCAATTTTATTTCACATGGCCAGTAGTGTGGAACATACTAGGTTCAGGCCCAAAATTATCAAATTTTTCATAATGTAGAGACCTTTAAATCTGCACAAATTAATTTGTATATTGGACCACCAAAAATTACTCGCCAAATTATTTGTATAAAATCAGTAATTACATCAAAATTCAAGGGATCATACATTCAACACATAATTTCTCAAAATTTAATCAAAAAGGGTCGAAAATTGGTCTCGGAGCTCAGCTTCACGCTCCCAAGTGGCTTCCTCCGGTGTATGATTCCGCCACTGCACGAGAACCAAAGGAATGCTTTTAGTGCATAGGATCTGCTCCTTGCGATCCAAAATACGAATCGGGTCCTCGACCACCTTCAAACCATCCTGAAGCTCGATGGGTTGGCAATCAAGCACGTGAGTCGGGTTACAGATGTATCGACGCAGCATCGACACATGGAAGACGTTGTGCATGCTAGATAATTGCGGTGGTAGCACCACACGATATGTAACCTCGCCGACTCGGCCTAATATCTCAAAAGGCCCAACGTACCGAGGACTCAGCTTCCCTCGTTTTCCGAACCGCACAACGCCCTTCGTAGGTGAAATCCGAACAAAGACATCCTCGCCGACCTGAAAATCAATTATTAGTGCCCGATTTCACATGGAATTTATACCAAGTGAAGAAATACACATTGACATATCAAAAGCTACCTGAAAATCCACGTGTCTCCGTTTGAGATCGGCGTAGCTCTTCTGACGACTCTGAGCTACTCGTAGTCGCTCGCGTATCAACCGAACCGTCTCGGTAGTGCGCTCAACTATCTCAGGTCCAATAATGAGCTTCTCACCCACTTCTTCCCAGTTCAACGGTGATCGACACCGCCGTCCATATAAAGCCTCAAACGGAGCCATACCAATGCTAGCCTGAAAGCTATTGCTGTAGGCGAACTCGATCAGAGGCAAGTGTTGGTCCCATGACCCGTGAAAATCCAACATACATGCTCTCAACATGTCCTCAATGATCTGGTTCACGCGCTCGGTCTGGCCATCCGTCTGTGGGTGAAATGCTGAACTAAAGTCAAGACGAGAACCCATGCCCTCCTGAAATCTCTGCCAAAAATGTGAAGTAAACAACGGGTCTCGATTAGACACAATACTAGCCGGTATCCCATGCAGTCTAACAATCTCCTTCAGGTATAACTCTGCAAGTCTACTGGCGGTATACGTGGTATTGTATGGCAAGAAATGAGACTTGGTTAGCCGATCGACAATGACCCATATGACATTGTTCTTCCTCAGTGTTTTTGGCAACCCGAGTATGAAATCCATCGAAATGGCTTCCCATATCCACTCAGGCACAGGTAAAGGCTGCAATAGGCCTGCAGGATTCTGATGATCAACCTTAACCTGTTGACAAACCAAGCACCGCGATACGTACTCAGCGACGTCGCGTTTCAAACCTCGCCACCAGAAACTCTTCATCAAGTCCTGATACATCTTGGTGCTACCAGGATGTATGACATACATGGATTTGTGAGCCTCTTCCAGAATGGTATCCCGAAGCTCGGTACTCTACGGTACGCATACCCGGTCGTGAAATAACAAGGTCCCATCTGCTCGGATGGAGAAATCCTTCTTGCTGCCATTCTCGACATCTCGTCTGATTGCCATAAGCTCATCATCGGTCATCTGAAGCTTCCAAATGTTCTCGAAGAGCGTAGGATGTAATACAAGTGTAGCCATCAATGCTCTCGAGCCTTTTACATCGAACCGTGAGTTGCCCAAGGCCATATCCTCTAAAAGCTTCCATCTCTGAATCCGGCTAACAAGATGTGACAACTGTGCTGAAGACCTCCTACTAAGAGCATTAGCAACGACATTTGCCTTTCCTGGATGGTACTGAATCGAGCAATTGTAGTCCTTCAAGAACTCCATCCATCGTCGTTGCCGCATATTCAAGTCCTTTTGAGTGAAGAGGTACTTGAGACTCTTGTGATCGGTGAATATATCAAAGATTTCACCATAGAGGTAATGTCGCCAGATCTTCAAGGCGAATATAACTGCTGCTAGCTCTAAGTCATGCGTCGGATAGTTTCTTTCATGGTCCTTCAACTGCCTAGAACCATACGCAATGACCCGCTCGTGTTGATTGAGCACACAGCCTAATCTGCCATAAGAAGCATCACTATATACTGCGAAACCTCCACTGCCGGAAGGTATAGCAAGCACTGGTGCCATAGTCAAGCGACGTTTTAGCTCCTGAAAGCTCTGCTCACACTGCTCTGTCCAATCGAACTTAGCATTCTTTCTCGTGAGCTGTGTAAGTGGACCCGATATCTTTGAGAAACCCTCGACAAATCGCCGATAGTACCCTGCCAAACCAAGGAAACTTCGGACCTCTGTAACTGTCGTAGGTTGTTCCCATGTCACCACAGAATCTATCTTTGTAGGATCCACTGAGATACCCGGAGACTTCGTGGCCTAAAGCGGCTGATCAAGCCAAAACTCACACTTCGAGTTTGGCATACAATGATGGTCCACACAGTGTTTGAAGAGCCATCCTCGAGATCTTTTCATGCTCCTCTCTGGTTTTCGAATAGATGAGGATGTCATCTATGAAAACTACCACAGATTTATCAAGATGTGGTTTGAACACCCTGTTCATCAGGTCCATGAAAGATGCAGGCGCATTCGTCAATCCAAATGGCATCACTAAAAACTCATAGTGGCCATAACGCGTCCGAAATGCAGTCTTGGATATATCTTCCGCCTTGATCTTGAGTTGGTGATAGCTTGACCTCAAATCAATCTTCGAAAAGAACTTTGCACCTTGCAACTGATCAAATAAGTCATCTATCCGCGGAAGAGGATAACGATTCTTAATCGTCATCTTGTTGAGTTGCCTATAATTGATACACAGACGCATCGATCCATCCTTCTTTTTCACAAAAAGAATCGGTGCACCCCAAGGAGAAACACTCGGTCGAATAAAGCCTTTGTCTAACAACTCCTGAAGCTGTTCCTTGAGCTCTTTCAACTCAGCAGGCGCCATCCGATATGGAGCTTTAGATAACGGTTCTGTACCCGGCACCAGCTCAATCGCGAACTCAATCTCTCGGTAAGGTGGTAATTCAGGTAAGTCCTCTGGAAAGACATCCAGATAATCGCAGACCACCTTGATAAGAGCCAAGTCATTCTTCTTCTCTGTAGAATCTTGTAAATAGGCCAAATAGCCACTGCAACCATTCTTCATCATGCGCTCAGCTTTAATGGCTGAAACCATTGGCGCAACCTTGGATTTGACTCCACAAAATCGGAAGGATTTTCGCTTTGGCGGTCGGAAGGTCACTATCTTCCGTAGACAGTCCACGCTCACGTGATAAGCTGCCAACCAATCCATTCCGAGAATGACGTCGAACCCTTCCATGCTCAACGTAATCATGTCGGTCAATGTCTCGTGCTCATCAATCATCACGATGACTGACAGACATGCTGTATCAGTGCATACCGAACTTCCCGTAGGAATATTGACGTTCAAAATGAAAGCAAGAGGTTCAGGAGTAATACCCAACTTCTCTGAGAAGGAAGGAGTAATAAACGAGTGTGTAGACCCAGGGTCTATAAGTACTCGCGCTTCAATTTTATCCACGTCGTCTTGACTACTCATCATAAGGGTACCTTTAGTTAAAAAATTTTGTTATTTATATGCAATGATTCCTATGTGGTTTTAACATAATTGACTTAAATTTAAATTTAAACAATAATAATTGAATCAATGCATAAATGACATCTCAACTTTAATGATACCTTGGATGATGTCATTCGACGTTTGGGCATCCTGTGCAGTCACCGCATAAGCTCGACCTTGAACTGTAGGTTGCGTCGACTTCTGTGTAGAGACTGTCGTAGTTCGTCCTTTCTCAATAGCAGGACAATCCTTGATCATGTGACCAACCTGTCCACACCTGAAGCATCCTCCAGTGCTCCGTCTGCAATCCTCTGTCTTATGTGGTTTCCCACATCTTGCACACACTAGGGTAGAAACAGGAGTAACGGCTGATCCTCTCGTCGAACCCTAAGCCACAGAAGCTCCACTTGCAGTAGTCCTCCCAGCTCTGAAAGGTTGTCCTAGTGACGAACTCTGCGGTCTCTGATAGGAAGACGTCACTGGTCCTGAAGCAACAGCCGGTCTAGAATATGATGGCTGACTAGGGTAGGGAGGAGGTTTAGAGAACCTCGGCTTTTTATTCACCTGCTCTGAAGCACTCTGCTGTCCCTGGCCAAACCTATTTTTATTACCCTGCTCTCGCCTCAAGTATTGTTTTTGAATATCTTCCTCTGCAATGAGGGCCTTGGACATGACGCCAGCATACGTCTCTATTTCCCACATCGACACCCTCTCCTGAATGTTCGGCCTCAAACCTCTCTGAAATTTCTGAGCTCTCCTCAGCTCAGTGGCCACGTGTAGGGGTGCAAATCGGGAAAGTCTATCAAATTCTGTGCCATACTCGCGCACTGACATCTCATTCTATTTCAATTCAATAAATTGGGCCTCCCACTGATTACGTACGATCTTTGGGAAGTACTGATCGTTGAATGTCTCCACGAACTCTGCCCAAGTCCATGGAGTATTGGGGTAGTCCTGCTCTCTCATCCGGGAAACAGACTTCCACCACGGGCTAGCCTCGCCCAAAAGTTTGAAAGATGCCCACCGTACTTTCTCGACATCGGTACACTGCAACACTTCAAATATTTTTTCTATCTCATCCAACCATGCCTCGGCTTCCATAGGATCCGTCTGCCCTGAGAATGTAGGAGGTCTCATCCTCCTAAACTCTGCGAATCCTCCTGGCTGATGTCTAGCTGCCAGCATCTCGGTCTGTCGGTCAATGGCTGCAGTCTGCTGGGCCATGTTAGTAGCCAAGGCTGCCAACACCTCGTCCACATTCCCTCTGTCTTGCCTAGCAGCTCCCAAAGGATCTGCATTAGGGCCAGAAGCAACTTGCCCTCTGCCATATGAGGTGCCTACGCCCTCATCTATCTCCTCAATGCGAGCTGTACGAGGTCCCTCTATACCTCAGCCTCTGCCTCTAAATCGTGGATGCATGCTGATCTATCATTGTTAAAAAAAAAAACAATAACAATAGATCAGTAATGAATTGTTAGAAATAATCTAACCCCTAGTCCTAAGACTCTGAACCTAGAGCCTTGCTCTGATACCAACTGTGACGACCCGACTTTTCCAATCCCTAAGGAATAGGAAAGGCCGGTTCATCAACTTATTGATTTCTCAATAAGCCGTAACAAACAGAAGTCGGCAATATATACAAGGATCTAAAGACAGAGGCAACATATAGTAATCCAAAAATAAAAGCTTCATATAACAAAATGAATATATCACTGTGAGGAACCAAGAAGAACCATCGGTGATGGCCAATGCGATCACCTAAAATAGTGGTTCACAATAATGGTTCCTCGAGTGATATCAAAAGAACCAAAATAAAGGCCTAGGGCCCAATATTCCAAAATAATATCCAGACAAAAATACCAAAAAAATAAAAAAATACAGGATCTAAGATCACGGAAAGAACTCTTCAACTGGTATGTCCAAGTCCTCCTCGGGAATATAATCGGAGTCCTCCGGATCCTCTGACCCAAGGTCAGTCTCAGTACCTGTGACGTATAGTCGAGGGTGAGCTAACAGCCAAGCTCAATAGAGGAAACAAATCTATTTGCATTTCTTTATAAGTAAAGGTTTTCAAAAGACAGAATCGGATCAAATATGGATTTTCAAATGATGCTTTCCAAATTAAATCTCCAGTTCTAATCTTGAGTCAAAACTGATAATATAATCTAATGTGTTCGAAAATGTTCTGATTTAGCATGCTTCTTGTCTTAAATTTATAACTTAATTTTATCTCCCAAATTTCCTATAGCATGAGAGCGGACTACGTGATCGATGGGAAAAGCCTCGACCATAAATCGTTCATGAACCCATTTCGAAAGTGCAACAAGCCCCTACGCTATGAGGGAAACTTGCGCCAAAGTAATACCGTCAACACGGTTGGTAAAATCTAGGGCATCGTCCGTATGAACCCTAAATCAAATGCAAATGCTAACACATATCAAAGTTTATTATTCATAACATAATTTTGATTTTTCAAGGTTCTGATTCGAAGTTCTGATTCAAAGATTAACTAAGGTTCTGAGGTTCAAATTGTAAAGTTCTTAGTCATAATAAGGTTCAAAAATTTCAGATTTGTATCATATCTTCTAGGTTTTATTTATGCTGTGTATGACAGAATTCCAAAACTAATGCTTCTTAAAAGGAATAGCCGAAACAGTTTATGCTTATAAATTGATGCAAATAACAAATAGGGTTCCCCTACCTCAACAAGGAGTATTCAAAACCATGCACTAGCAGTCCTCACCAAGGACTTCCAACAATCAAAACCTACATATATTAACACTCTCAGTGTTAATATAGAACAAGAATTTCAACCCAAAAGCTTGCTAAGAAAATAATCTGAAAAATTTCGAATGCCAAAAACAGGGGACGAAATTGATTGTCAATTCAATTTAAATTCGAATTTCAAAACAGCACATCAGTGATAAAACCCTGAAATTCGACACTCGAATTTCAATTCGATGGTCGGTTTCCAAATTCGACCATCGAATTGGAAATCGATCTTCGATTTCAAAAATTTGTCTCAGGCAAAAAAAAATACATTTCGACTGTCGAATTTCTCAGGTTCTGTGGCTGCTAACTTTTTCAAGTCCGGGCTCTTTTTTTCATTTCCAAACACAGCCCTCAGATCTCATTTAAATATACTACATGCTATTCTAAGCAAAACAAAATTTTAAAGGACACAAGAAGGTTTTAACAGCCTACCTCTTGTAGCTTAATTCGTTGATTCCGTTGCGCCGATTCACGCACCGGAACAAATTTCCAAGCTTAAAGGTTAAAAAAAAACATCGAATTGGTCCTCATTCAAGGAGGTGGACACTGCCTCAGCCACAACAAATTCACATAGAACTTCTCCTTTTCCACATCTCTCTTGTCCTTCAATATTTCAAACAGATCCAATTACAAGCTCAAGGCTAATCAATGGTTGAGATGGAAAGAGGAGTTCTCAAGCTCACTAGATCTAGGATCAACAAGGAGGCAAGGCCCTAGAGGCTTGATTTCCAACGAGAGGGAGAAGTTAACTTCTCTTGCACTCTCTCTTATAACCAAAAGCTAAACATAAAATATCTAAATTTTTATAAATGTAACTTATCCACTTAAGTTGAAACCTATCCGGTGCTAAACACAAACACCAACCTTATTGTGTAAGTCATTGCTTTCATGACTTACACACTTATATTAACAATACCATTTTACCATCATTCTCATCAAACACAAAGCTAACCAAAAGTCCAACAAAACCCGTAAAATTTTCCGGACACGCTTACCGAGGTAAACGAAATTAGGTCAAAAATATCAAGGATATTACACTTTGACTTTTTTTTGGGAGGTTTGGGGTATAGAGTCAAGTCCTATGGGTTTGGGTGATCAAAAAAAAAATGTGACTCGGCATTGTCGTGTTAAGAATGGTAAAAAAAAAATGTGACTCGGCATTTCATCTTTGACAGGCCGATTTTTTATTTATTTTAATTTTTTATTTTTATCAAAGTAATAAAATATCGGCCGATAATTTCAAATTATTGGCCGATAATATGCTACCATGATACCGAAACTGAAATTTTGGAGACTTCGTTTTGGGGGCCACCGAAACTAATGCGTTTCGGTGTGTTCAATTATATATACTGACCGAGGAAGAGATCTTGCGAGAAAGAATAAGGAATTGCATCATTCATTGGTGCATGTTTCTCTAATTGCTGAGGGGGACTCATTTGATGTTGTTAGGTGGGTATTGAAGGTGGTGGATTATCTATGAGGCTTGAATTGGTTGTTGAAGAAATTATTGAATGCACAAAAAAATTGTCTGTTACATTTATCCACCCGCGAAAAGAGATAAATGAACTAGCATTTTCATTGGCCAAAGGATATCTAAACTGTCTTTACATGTTAGTGTTTCTCCCCCTTTAAGTTAAAATGTTTGATGCTTTGTGCTGTAGTTGTGTATGGCTTGTTATAAACTTTTGCTTGATTAGACTTGGATGCAAGGGAATCCCTGTTTCATCCCTTTTGTTTTTTCCTTTATTTTTATTCATCAATTGTTATTCATCAATGTGTACATCCATATGTATGTAAATACTATAGTAAATTAGTCCATGATTGCCAAGATTCAAGGCAAGGGCATGCTGATATGTAGGACTCCATAGACAAAAGCATTATTGATCATTCATGATGTTAGCGGAATCATCAAGCCCTGCAGGTGTAAAAGAGTTGATCTAATTACCAATTTGGGTTTTAATTGATTTTGGTTTTTGAAATCCCATATGGATTATTGATTTCTTATGCTTTTTTGTTTAAATTTTTGTAGAACGACTCTGCTTTTAGGTCCCCCAGGCTCTGGAAAGACCACTCTGCTGTTATCCTTGGCAGGAAAGCTTGATCCAAAACTACAGGTAAATGCTATTTCTATTCCCTGAATCCCCTTTTCGTTGTTTAGTTGTAAGGTTATCTTGATCTTCTAAACATAGTAACCAAGTACAGATTTAATAAATGAGTAGGATGATGAGAGTTTGAGGAGGTGGAAGGAGCACCTTTTGGGTAGTGTTGATATAGCTACTGTTGGAGGTATTTATCGCGTGAGTCCTAAATTACAGGCAAAAACAGCCCTTTTTGCTTTTGCGGTGGCAAACTTGTAAGTTTTTTTATAATTATAAGTTTGCTACCACAAATTTGTAATTATGAAGTTACTTCTTGCATTGCTGTCAAAGTTTCGGGCCAGGCTTTTGGTAGGCACAATTATTATCAACCATAAAACTAGATCTGAACTCTGCTCCACTAAAAATTAGGCCTAGCTTTGATCGGGTACAAATTGGGTTGAGCTACTCAAACCCAAACCTGACCTGAACAGGGTTCGGGCTGCCAATCGTATCTTTTCCCCTTACTAATATTGGGCTTGGCCGGACTGGACTTTTGGTAGGGCTGAACTCTTGCCTGAACATTTGTAAAATTGGGCCAAACTCGGCTCGTCTACAAATCGGACTGAACTTGGCCTGTATACATTTGTAAAATTTATGCCCAAACCGGGCTGGGATCGAAGCCCCGACAATTGACAACCCCCTACTTTTTAAGGACAGAACAAAAAATGCTTAGAAAGCAAAATAGAACTCTTATTTATTTTCAGGAACATTATAAGGTACACTAAAAAGCAATCACTCCAAACTGCAATATTCTGAATGTTGTGACATGCCAAAAACAACAACAGAAATAGCTATGTCAGTGAGATCTTTGAGTGAAGAATCTCAGGCATCACAGTATCCTCAGAGATGCATTCGTTGGATTTCAAATCCTCTCTTTATGAAAACTGATAGTCTTGGATTCAAATCCTCTCTTTATGATTTTAAATTTTTTTTTAAGACAGGAGTTAGATCAACCATTCAATTCGCTTCTCACGTCTGAATCAAATGGAGTTGAACTGCACACTAATTCGCAATTTATTAGGTGAATGACTGAATTTAGTAACATCTAAGATTCAAAAATGCCCTTTATATATCATGAAATAGAGTATGTAAGTCCTACTAGAGCCTCATAACCTGCAGGTTAGAATATAAGGGCATGGATCCCAACCTCTATAAAATTACATATAACAACTGTTCTCTATATCCAAATTTATGACAAATTATAACATGTGAGTTTTAGAGCTCACTTTAAAACGGATGTGCCCTTTTAGCTTGTAACATGTGAGTTTACTACATTTATTAGTCTGAAGGAGTGAGATACATGATATTTAGGACTCTGTTAGGTGGAGTTATATCAATTTATTCAGTATCTGATGCTGCCCAAGCCTTTTCATGATCTAGGGGATAAGTATTCTACAATCTACTTAATGTTGGTAGTAAGAAGTTCTCCTTTCATTCTTAGTTCATTTATATATAATTAAGTGCTGCTTGTAAGCGCTAACTGGCCAGAAATTTTAGTTAATGTTAAGATCTGCAGGTTGCATCAATTATTCACTATGGTATGTTTCTCCATGTATTTCAGCCGCCAGGCTGCAAAATGAGTGCAATTTGTTTTGTGATCTGTTGGGATTCCTTGAAGGGCTAACCCCTAACGGAGATGGTGGGGATACAAGATTCTGGAGTTATGGGACAGAAATCATGAAGTCTTTCTACAGTTTCTGGTATTGGCGATCGCTAATTTCTTTCAATTAAACTACCATATGGAGTAATACCCCCTCCAAGAGTATTGATTTTCTGTTGACTGGATTTTGATAAGAGCCTCACAATTGATAACCTACTACATAGGGAACTATATCTCATTAATAGACGTGCAATGTGCTTTAAAAACAAGTACGTCTACCGTCGACTTTTGCATTGTGAGGTTGCATTCACAATTCGGCCTGTGTTTTATCATTGTTTGGGGTGATGTCGTGTTTTGAGATGCTAAGGTGGTGAGCTTGCTTTCTACATTGTGGGATAAGCGACAATTTATGGGCTGTATGACTTGAAAGAACTGAGAGATGTTTCCATGAAACTCAAAGTCTGTTGTCGAGGGGTGATGTCGTGTGTGTGTGTGAAGGTCGTGTTTTGAGGTGTTAAGGTGGTGAGCTTGCTTTCTAGATTGTGGGATAAGCAACAATTTATTGGCTACATACATGGCTTGAAAGAACTGAAATCTTTTCATGAAACTCAAAGTCTGTTGTCGAGTTTTGTGAAAGAGATGAAGTAAATTGTAGCCTTTTTCTTGGTTCGCTCACATTTGTAGCTTGTTACATGCACCTATTCGTGGTTCCGAACTAGCCTAATTGTAAATATTGTTTTATAGAATAGGAGGGGTTTTCAACAACCCATTTGCTTGTCTAGTAGAAAAAAGGGATTTGTGGTCTTTCAGTGTACAACGGGAAAAGTCTCCGGTTTTTAAACGTTTTGTATTAATTTATTCATCAAATGCATTAGTTGAGAAATGACACTTATCAGTTATGTGCCCTTTTAGCTTAACAATTAACATCGTATATTTCAACTGACCATGGGCATATTTAATTTTTGGGCAGAAAATATGTAAAAAAGTGTACGTCTCACACTATACATCTGATAAATGTAGTATATATATACTATATTTCATGATAAATGTAGCATTTAACAATTTTTCCTGTTTATTACTGGGGCTTGATGCTCCTACTTTCTGCCTAAAATAAAACCCTCACCTTCTCACTTTCAAGCCAGATGGTGCCATCTGGGCAGCAATTTTTACATATCCAAGTTGTAAAAGGGCTAGAACAACTTGTGACCTTTGTATGGCCCAAAATATTTTCCCCTCAGCAGATCCATCCCGTTGAAGCATTTCACTTCAATTTGAACTATTCGTTGGATATGACCAACGATCCCTATTAAACTTCCCAAATCGAATATTTGAACCCTCAGTTAAGCATTTTTTTTAGCTAGGTAATCTTCATATGATATTTAGTGACTTGGACAAGTTGGATTGGCCTAAAAATCAGCTATATGGCCTAAAAGGGGGACATCTAGTGCTATAACTTAGGCCCATGGTGAACTCTCATTAACCCTTCTTTACCATAATGGCATAAGAATAATAAATTGTTCTTTTCTGTGGCTAATAAAGATCGAAAACATGTGTTACTATGCAGAAAGTGTGTTCATAGCAGCTTTTTGGTGCACAAACTTTTCCTAATTTTATTCTTCTTTTGGTTAAATGAAATAAGGTTTCTAGGTGGACCCCAACTTTTCTATTTGCTCCCCGCTTTATTTTCGTAGTGTGTGCAGGAAGAAAAAAGTGGAGTGCTTGTAGCGGCTCCCTTTTCCTATCTTTATGTTATGATTTTCTTTATAAAAAAAATGTCAACCAAAAAAATTCACAGTTTATGCTGATATTCAATGTGTATTTTTATTAGTGACATTTTAAAGGTTTTCTTGAGGCTGAGAAACATTATCCGATGGTTATATTTTTATTCTGCAGGTGACTTGAAGCCTGGGGATGATGTGAAGCTTACTGGACCTCTTGGGAAAGATATGCTTATGCCTGTTGATCCTAATCCCACTATCATAATGGTAAAGCTTCGAACTTAGTCTCGTCTTCACTTTCTAGCATGTATAATATGTATTGTGCAATTGTATATATATAATTTGAGATTGTTATGGTTTCTATTCTTCCCTGAAGATCTTTGTCAAGAGTTGCTGCTCGATTTCTGCATTGCAGCTTCACATCGATGCCACTATTGAAGTGTCACCGGCGTTAAGCTCTCTTCCACTTCCATCGATGCCACTATTGAAGTGTCACTGGCGTCCGAGAATAAGATAACTGGATCATCAGAAATTGATTCACCAACCAAAAGCTCGGTATCTAAGGAGGTGGTGAGTGGAGAGGTCAACACGGGTACCATTTCTGAGTATCTAACAAAGACGCTACCGGGCTGGCATGTCGAAGATTTACTCAACGCCTATGCTTCTGATGGTTTGTATAAGGTTTGCCACTTAAAACTTTCAACAACACAAAGAAAGGATAGAATGTAATAGAACTGTGGATTTGTGTCATCACAGTTTGTGACTGGGATTTCCTTTTTATGCAGATGGATGATTTATTGCCCTTTTTGGGTTTAGATTTCCAAAAAATTTGGGTTTTGTTTTGGAAGACGCACCATATCTCTCAAGTGCACCAGATCACACAATCTGGGTCCCTCGAGTGCCACAGATCGCTTATCCTTTTTTGGCCGCTGGCAATTTCTACCAAGGAATCGGGTTCAAGGACTCGAAGGAAGCAAACAACTCAAAAGCAAGCAGATCCCGGAGTGATGAAAGTTTTATGGTTCCTAAGATGAATCTCCCATCAAAGAGATTAAGATCTATTAAGATTATTTAAGGAGATTTATGATGATGATGTTGTTGTTGATGTGTGTTTTTTATATGAACATAATTGCACAAACAGATGTACAACTTTCATTTTTAAGGAGATTTATGATGATGATGTGTGTCTTTTATCAAAACCTCTATAAGCTTCTAGTAGACATCTCTCTGTTTGTAATGCCGGTATAAACATAGCAACGGCAGTTTTTTAGTGGTTGCCACTGTTATTAATAACTTAGCGGCAGCAGTTGTAAAAACTGCCGCTAAACATGGCAGCGGCACTTTTTTAGTGTTGCCATTACTATTGAAAACTTAGCAGTAGTTTTTAGTAAAAGCTGCCATTAATACCCTCGTGGCGTTGTAAAGCGCTAAAACAAAATAGCAACTTGACACTAGTAGCGGCGATTTTACGGTATTTGAGAAATGAGTTTTTAGTTAATAGCGACGGTTTTGGTACGCTAATAGTCTTATTTTTTGTAGTGAGTACTTGTTTATTATGAACTCGGTTTCATTCTTCGTTGTGAATTCTGAATGACTGTTTCCATATCTACCCTCGTGACTTGTAGTTAGATTTCGCAGAGAGATTAGAGGGTTTAATTAGCTCGAAGAGTCCTAGTTTAAGAGATTTATTCATTTAATTAGCTCAAAGAGTCCTAGTTTGATTAGAAGTGTAGTTATAGAAAATTAGAAAATATAGGGATATACAAGGAAGAACATGAGGGTAGATGAGTAGCTTCGGGGTACTTGTCCTTTGAGGGCCTATCCAAAATTGGATCAATGATCATTACCGATCATTCTAAAACCTTAACGATCGCAAGGGCCCAATGTAAAGGATCGTGACTATGGACTGGGACAAATATCTGAAATGAATAATATATTAGAGGACCCAATGGTAAAAATTATAAATAAAATTTGCAGAGACCGTAATGTACCGTGTTGCATTGGTGAGCCCACAGATCCCTCAACCTATTGAAGAAGAAGTTTTGGAGCACCTTCTTGCCTGGGTTGGTTTCTTCCTTAAGGGCAGCCCACCATTCAATTTGGGTGGCCATCGGTTGGCGGTTGAGTTTTTCAGTATCAACAAAGAATCTGAAATCGTTATAATCTATGGCGATATATGACAAACCGGTGGGGCTCATCAGGAAGAATTTATCCCCAACTTCAGGATGAGCAGCGTCATCCATGACTTTCAAAAGTCTTAGGTAGGCTCCAATTATCTAAAAGATAATCAATTTCAGTAATCGACACACTTCATTCGTTATCGATTCTATACAAAGTCGGTATCGACTGTTA
The DNA here is from genome assembly GCA_021018995.1 of Chloranthus sessilifolius. Taxonomy (NCBI): domain Eukaryota; kingdom Viridiplantae; phylum Streptophyta; class Magnoliopsida; order Chloranthales; family Chloranthaceae; genus Chloranthus; species Chloranthus sessilifolius. Next base: position 33,253,342 of record CM037586.1, read on the forward strand.
ATCCAATCGCTATCGATTGCCTAGATAATCGGTATCGACTGTTAAGACGATCATTAACGATTGCGTAGAGAGGCGGTATCGACTATCAAGACGATCGTTATCGATTTCCTAGATAGTCGGTATCGACTGTTAAGACGATCGTTAACGATTGTTGTTATAGTCGGTATCGATTGTGTAAACAATCGCGATAGACTATCTGGGCAATCGTTCTATTTTTTTAATCAGTTGTTACTTTTAGAAAACTTGAAAAGAAAATGACTTTGGAAAGAAAGCAATAAGAAATTGAATATGAGAGATTTGGTTACTTACAAGATTGTCTTAGTATGCCGTGCCTTCCAGACATTTGAACGTATGCATCCGGAGTGTATAATCACCCATGGAGCTTACGTAGATGCTGCATGAAACATAACGGCCAAATTTTAATTCAAAATGAAATTAACTTCTAACTAACAACTTACTATCATCGAAAAAACGGACAAATTCGTAATATATGTAACTTACTCGGCATCCTTTTCGGGAGCTGTCCAGATGACATTCATAAACCTCTGCTCATCTGTCAGCTCAACCGTAGGAGGGGGCATCGTCTCGGTTGGCGGTTTTTTTATTGTCTGCTTTTTTCCTATCCTAGGCTTCAAAGCAACATGTTTGGCTTTAATTTTAGGTATTAGGCGAGCATCTAATGGTTGCTCGGATTGCTCATCACCAGCCGAACCACCCTTATCATCATAATCGTGGGATTGGTTATCAGCTGCTGCCAACTCCTCTTGGGCAGGAGGAGCTGGTGCCACATCTGCTGATCCCTGGTCGGCTGGACCAGCAAGTTCTGGTCCCATATCGGCAGTGAGAGACACTTCCGATAACAACTTTGAAAAAGCACCATCCTGAACATCGAAAGACATAAAATTGATAAATAAGAAAAACTGAGAATAGAATGACCTCTAAAAATAATATAAATCGATTCCGAATCTAAACCGATCGTAATTACAATCGATACCGATCATATTTACATTCGGTATCGATTGCCTAACGATTGTATTTACAATCAATAACGATTGTACATACGATCGGTATCGATTGTAAATATGATCGGTATCAATTGTACATATGATCGATATCGATTGTACATACGATCGGTATCGATTGTACATACAATCGTTAGCGAATCAATAAAAAATCGAATTAAACTAAAGCAGACTACACTGCCAATCATACCTTGGGTGCCACCTCCAAGATCGTTTGAACGAGTTCTATAATTTTTCCTTGCTCTTTCCGAATCAACTTGTTGAAGTGATCCGTCATTTGCAATTGAACATCCCTTGAAGTGAGCCGTTCTTCAAAGGAGTTGCATTGTGTCCGGAGGAGCCTATTCTCCTCCACCAATCGCTTATTCCCTTCCACCAATTGGTTAACTAACTATTCCAAATGGCTGGCTTTTTGGTTGAGTTTCAAGTTATCTAACTCCAAACCATCAATCCTCCTCAACAACTCTTGATTAGAGGAGGTTGGTATATTGTTGGTTGTCTTCGTGGCGACCCTTTTAGGCCGGTCTAATTGGACTTGGACCTCATCTGACGAAGAGCCTTCGTCAGATGTTGTTTGGTCCTCAAATTCTTCCTCTTCAACTTCTTTGACCGAAATATTTCTTTTCTTGGGCCGCAAATCAAGTTCCACAGCTTTCTTGACCTTCTCAACCTCTTTCTTCTTCCCCTCAATTTCCCCCCCAGCAGCCTTTAGAACCCGCTGATAATCCCTTACGAGGGGTATGCCCAACTCGAAGGTAACGGGTTCGAGGGGAGCGTAAATCTGTTACGAAAAAGGACAAGTTGTAAAATAACATAGAAAAATTATAGAAATTAAAAAATCACTGTAATATAATAACTGCTTAACGAGTGGAAACTGATTCCATTTACAGTCGATACCGATTGTGTAGGAAGTCGATACCGATTGGGTAGGAAGTCGATACCGATTGTGTTGAAAGTCGACACCGATTGTGTTGGAAGTCGACACCGACTGTGTAGGCAGTCGATAACGATTGCTTAATCAATCGATCTGATTCCGTAGTCAATCGATTCTGACTACGTAGGCAGTCGATACCGATTGCTTAATCAATCATCCGGTTCCGTAGTCAGTCGTTTCGGACTACGTAGGCAATCGATATCGATTGATTTGGTAATCGGAATCCTCCACATTACTTTTTAAAGTTCTTACAAATTTACCTTTACAAATTTGAATTATTTAAAACGACATCATACCTTGCTCTTGACCATCTTCGCAAGAGTGTAGCCTTTATTCCTCATTTGGGGCTTCTCCGCCCACTTCAACAATCGGGGGAAAGGGTTTAGCATTGACATTCTTTGAGGTGAGACGTCAGGCAGCATCCCATAGGCCCACCACTGAAGTACACACATACATCCATAAATATTATACGGCTTAAGGGTTTTATCATTGTCGGCAGTCTTTCTATTTGTCACGCCCTTCTCTATATACTCTAGCAAGTCTTTGAAGACGTAGAGACCCCACGAGGTTTTTTTGAACTTTTCCACGTCATCGACGAGTTCAACGTGGGCTTCCGACAATTGAAAGATGGGACCCGGGAAAAAGGAATGTACATAGAACAAAAAGAAGAGTTAACTTGACGAAGTCGTCATCACTTTGCTCTAGCCTCAATCCACTATCAATATGAGACTGAAGAATTTTCCCGGCCGGTAGTCCCCAAAAATATTTGTATCGAATGGTTTCCACTTCAGGTGCTTTAATGGAAGGGGAATACTGTTGGGGTTCAACAACCACAAGGCCCAGTATTAAGGCAACGTCCATCTTCCGAAGATAGACATCTCTCCTCCCGATTCGGAAGTGGTTCTTTTCAACCCAAAAACTTAACATGGCATCCACAACATCTCCAGCAAAACTAACACCCTTTGGCATTTGGAATACTCCCTCGAAAACTGATGCACTTAGCATCTCCTTCCGCTGCGGGCTAGCATCTTCGTATATCCTCGAAATGCCAGTAGAACATTTGCCAACAGCACGTTGTACAACCATTTTGTCGGCTTCTGTATATGAACTGTAATAAAATTAAAAGAGAATGCTTATAATCATGATATAATCAGGCTACATAAAAAATCGCCGATTTCCTAAACAATCGTCATCGACTATTTACACAATCGTCATCGACTGTTTATACAATCGATATCGATCGCATTAACAATTGACCGTATATACAATTGTCCAATTTCTTTTTTTTTTTTCTTTTTTTTCTTATTCTTTTCTTCCTTCGCCAAAATTTTCATTACTTCATCGTTTTCGTCCCAAATGAACTGAAGAGGATCTGGTTCTGGTGTTGGTGGTGGGTCCTCCCATACATGATCGAACTTGATTGAGTTATAGTAGGTTTTAAGGTGTTTTATCGTCCTCGTTTGACATTGGAAAATATGAGGGCTGGTAGGGATAATAAGGAAAATCATTTGCTGGTGATGGTGGAATACTTTTAGGGATAATATCGATATCGATTGTATATACAATCGCTATACAATCGATATCGATATTATCCCTAAAAGTATTCCACCATCACTACCAAATGATTTTCCACCATCACCAGCAAATGATTTTCCCTATTATCCCTACGAGCCCCTATATTTCCCAATGTCAAACGAGGACGATAAAACACCTTAAAACCTACTATAACCCAATCAAGTTCGATGGAACCCACCACCACCTGAAACTTCGGTCCTTTGGCATTGAAATCTATAAAAATTACTACAAAATGGACACTGACGAAAGAAGAAGAAAAAAGTCAACATAAATTAATGAAAATTTACTAGCTACTTACAGGTTTGGTAGCTTGAAGATTGAAGAACGGAATGCTAGCGACTCTCGACCGCCTCTCCACCGACTTCAAACGAAAAAGTAAAAAAGTAAAAAGGTAAACAGTGAAGGGTTTGGTGAAGGCGGCTATTTATTACATTGGGGGTTAATCCGGTATTTCCTAAAGGCAGAAGATGGCTCGGCGCGCTGCGGGTTGATTTGGGTAAAGGTGAAACTATAGGGTCTCTACAGTAAAAGGTGCATCTGACAGGGTCGGTCAGGTAAATTTTCCTAGTATTTTTACCTAGTCTGACAAATTAGGCTTGAAGAAAAGAAAGGAAGATGAGGGAATTCAACTTTCACTAATCTAGTCTTTTTTACTTGATTGTAAATCCAACATCTGCATCAACATAAAAGATACATTGATGCAGATGGGTATTCCCATTCAGCCCTCCTTCCTTCTTTGTTCAGCAGTTTTTGGAATGGATCCTGCACAAGGAACAAAAGCATTAATTAGAGCCTTTTGGAATCTTTACTGGTTGGGAACAATGTTTGTTTGTAGAAACTAGTCTATATATAACTTCAAAATGTAATACTGGTTGTCACTTTAAATCCATTTTATACTTACTTTAAACATAGAAAAAAGACACCCCAAACATAGAAAAACTTGATTATGGTTGTCACAATTACCAGAACCTAGAGCAGGGCATCACGGCATGAAAACAAAAAGACACCCCAAACGTAGAAAAAATTGATCCGTAAACAGCAGCCTCACATTGACAGTGAATTAGGAGGTGGCCAGCTAATTGATTTTTGAGATCAACGCTTTAAAACCAATTTCTCCTTTTTCTTTTTCAACTCTTTCTCAGAATGACTAATTTTTGTTTTCATTTGTTTCAATTCTGTTTCATTGGTTTTATCTATTGATGTCTACGAAAACCCCATTAATATTCTTAACCAAAAAAATTAAAATAGAACACACAAATCTTGAAGTTTTATTTTTCTTGGGCATTTTTTATTTGATTGATAAGATTGAGTAGAGCTAGCTTAGAGTAAGGTAAAAGATCCTAACCTTTGTCTTCTTTCTCTGTCTCCCCCGACCGACACGAATTGAAGCTCCACAATTTGCTACTCCCTCTCAATATCAACATGAAAAATGGATTCAACACACATCCATAATAGTAATTCCATATTTTTTGAAATTTGAAATCATTGATAAGGACAGGGGCTTACCTATAAGAAAATGTTGATGTCAGCTGTTTCATGTTTTCCAGTGAGGCGCGGCTCATTTCCTTCATTGTAAGCAGCAATGTGTTCCTTGTGCCTTTTCCCAAGCTTTTCGATGACCTTCTTTATAATTTCGTACCCGCCGTCTTCTCATTGATTTGGTGCTGAAAACAAGTAAGGAATTTTCAGATTTGAATGTTTGACACGGAGTTTGTAAAATGCTTAGATTTAGTGCCTAACTCATTAAAAATTAGCTCCAAATCATAATAATTTTTATTTTAAGGACTTGAAATTATTCTGATCGTGATAGTCTTAAGTGTCCTCTAAGATGTTAAAAGCCACTACTGAAGCGCACTACTGAAGCCAACCGAGACAACGTTACTTGGATTCGCATCAAAATTTAAATTATGGTATTAGGCTGCTACACAGTCAGAACGGACGGAGAGTCGACTTTTAAGTCCAATATGACACATGCTCTATGAACATTTTGTGCTGCATAATATATATATATATATATATATATATATATATATATATATATATATATATATAAGGAGCCGGTTAGGTTTTTCAATGGAGGATGGTGACTATCCTTCAAGATTCACGTGGAGCTCTACATGACACCCAAAATATTTTTTTGGTGTCACGTGGAGCACAGGTGGATAGTTTAGATCAACATTTAAAAAAAAAAATTGAAAATTTTTTTTTTAACCCACAAGTCAAAGTTTAACAGTTTTCATTGGTCCATTTCACAGTTCAAAATATATACGGTGGAGATGAGTTTTTAATTTATTTTTTTTTCAAAAATGATCTAAACAATGCACCCAAAGTTCACGTGCCACTCAAAAAGTGTTTTGGGTGCCACGTGGAGCTCCATGTAAAAAGTTGGAGGACGGTGACCATCCTTTCATAAAGGACCGTGACTATCCTTCCATATATATATATATATATATATATTATTTTGTATTAAAAGTTGTGATCAGTACCGTTTCATATCAAACACGGACATCAATTATCTGAATATTGGAAGGATACACTCTTATCATTCACTCATTCCTTACTGTCTAATACCATTCGCATCGGGCGATACAAGTATAAACACTCTGTTTTTTTATTGGACCAGAATGAATTTTATATAATTTTGATATCATCCAATATATTACAAGGCACACGAAAAAGGCAAGCGATTTATAGTAAAGATGAAGCCCTTCAAAACAACCTCCAATCCATAATAATAAGGTCCAAAGAAACTCCCTGACTCCATGGGATGGTGGATAAAGCAATAATACCAAGGAGCAACCAAGGAGCCCTCTATCGTTTTGCCTATGCAGATGAGAAGGAAGTGGCCTGCCTTCACCCAATCAATCAAGCAACCCCTTGTTCATGCCCATCCACACATGTCTATATCATACCACTAAATTCAGGATGCGGGAATAATTTGGCAAGGGGCCAATTCGGTAACATTTGGCAAAAAACAGTAAAAGTCAAGTCAACTTCGAAAAATTCAAGAAAAAAATACATATCTATGCATATAAGATATTCAAGCGAAAAATTAAATAACACTATGTAATTGAAAGCATGTCCCGTTTCTCACATGCGAAAGCTTCTTCAAAAAAAATTAATTTTGAAAAGTTATACATTGGGTTGTTTCACAATTGAACTTATCTGGGGCAACATTAATTGTCCAAATATGATTGGATATGACAAGGATGCAACAATGAATTCAGTATTTGAACTTCAAAGGTGAATATGGAACACATTTGAATGGGTAATTGATCTGTGCCGAAATATGATCATATTGTGCACCCTAATACCAACATTTAGCTATCCGATGAAAGCTATCTGATGACTGTTGCCTAGTTTTAGTGATTTCAGGTGTTTCTGACCAATGGATCTTCAAAGAGCGTAAAAGAGGATAATTAAGGGATACAAAAGAACATTGGACCAAGAAGTCAACAGAAGCATCAAAATCTGTGAAAATGATTGATTGGCCCAACTTCTACCAGGAGAATGAAAATGTTACCTTTATGTGTCAATTGATTGAAAACCAAATCTCAATTTGACAAGAAAGACAGCTTTTCCCCCTCTATTTCAAATTTGAATTAATTCAATCGATTGATATTTGAACTCAATCGAATGAAATTCAAATTTAAATAATATCGCCAAAAAGAGAATTTAAACTCAATCTATTAAGAATGGAATTTCAATTGATTGAGCCTATTTTTGGAAGATGTCTTGCCCGCACCCTATAAAAATAATGCTACGGCTTAGGGTTGAGGGTTCTCTCTTGGTAGATATTTCTTAGAATTTTTTCATCTTTTCTATATAGTTTTTGAATAATAGTTTGTAATTAGGAATTAAGCATTGTAAGAAGAGATCTTTTGATAAATAAAAGTGTATGTTTAGATGATGGCTTCAGGTTTATAACGGGCTTATAGATTGAGGATGAGCGGCTAAAAGACCTCATTCAAGGAGGAAGCGACCCCTAGATGAGTAATTGTTTTACTATTAATTATATAATTTCTTATCATTGTCATGAAATCATTTTGCTAAAAAGTGTGTGTTTAATTGAATATCATCGAATGCTCATTTATAATCGTCGATCTTGGTTATCGACGACCATAAAAGGGTCATTCCATCTAGATCTGTTCCTATAGGCCTATCTAGCCTGCAGAGTAATTATTTTTTACTGCCGTGATTTAGAATTTTGAGATACGCTATGCCTTTTACATGATTCATACCACAGTAGGCTGAGTCAGTTTTTGGATAGGGTACGCCGGATCAATAGTCATGTTCTTTATGATTCATTTTTCTTCTTGATAAATGATGGTATTTTGATGTGGTATGAAATTGTGAGATTAATTGTAGAGAAGTTATAAATCTAGAGTTAGCAAACTCCATGATCATTTCTTAAATTATCATTTTCTTTATCATAATTTGTTCTTGCTTAGATTGATCTACGTTTATCGCTCTAGGATCGTGTGGTAATAGTTTAGCGAATCGACTTTCTCTCCCTTAGTACTTCATTGGGTATTTTTATTCTTTTTAAAATTAATTTAATTACGCGTTTCCCTGTGGATACGATACTTGTATTCTTGCCTTGCTACAATCGATCTTGTGCACTTACAAGGGTACACTTAAAAATCGATCAAGTTTTTAGCGTCGTTGCTGGGGAAGCATCAGAATTTTATTAATTTTTAGGAACATTTTATTTTATTTTGTGTTTAAAAAAAAAATTGACAAATTGGTGTGCTTTAATTTTGAAATTTCGACAATTTAAATTTCAAATTTTGAATTTTGAAAATTTTGAATTTTGAATTTTAAATTTTTAATCTCAAACTTTGATTTTGAATTTTGAATTTTGAATTTTTAATCTCAAACTTTGATTTTGAAATTTGAATTTTGATTTTGAAATTTGATTTTTTTTTTTTTTGAGATTTGTAGGATTTTCTAATTCTAGTTTATTGCCTTTTGTAGTATTTCTTGTTTAGGATTTATAGGATTCATTTTTCTTTCCTTTTTTTTGTATTATTTTTTTTTTAGAATTTGGATGATTTGTAGGATTTTTTTTTTTAAATTTTAAATTTTATGAATGTTGAATTTTGAATTTTGAAAATTTGAATGTTGAATTTTGAATTTTTGAATTCGGATTTTTTTTTTTAAAAAATTGAAATTTTGAATTTTGAAATTCGAATTTTGAACTTTGAATTTTGAATTTTAATTTTTAAAATTTTGAATTTTCAAATTTGAATTTTAAATTTAAAATTTGAAATTAAAATTTTAATTTTAATTAAAAAAAAAAAACATTCAATCTGTTCGGATTATGACTACTATCCGCTATAGTAGTCAATTGATTGATCTTTCACTATCAATCGATTGAGTTCTGAGGTTTTTAGTGTCAGTTTGTCACTATGGAAACCTTTGAGATTCTATCAATCGATTAACTAGACATCTGCTGTTTACAATATTAGCTGTATTTCCTGTTCTGTCTAGCCTGATTTTTGAACTTCAATCAATTGATTTTAATACATCAATCGATTGACTAATAAGTCTTCTGTTGGATCACTATTGTGTATTCTTCAATCGATTGAACCTGAATTGTTTCATTTGTCGGTTTATTGTGGACTTGATAAATCCTTATCTTGGGTGTGTTAGTGAATGAGCTTTACTCGATCTCATCACCTACATCTACAACCATTGAATTGTGAGATTAAAAAGTCTTGCAGAGTGAATCGTAGAAACCATAGGCTTCAGCGTCATCACATTAGAACCATGACAGATCAAAGACAAGGACGAAACGGGAACAATCATGATAACAATAACGAAAATGAAAATAAAAATTATGATGAGGGCCCACGAACATTGAAAGAATACAATGATCTCGATTTTTACAAAGATCGGGATAGCATTATGCATGCTCACATCCCAAGAAATTATTATGAATTTAAATCGACAATTATTCAAATGTTGCTAATTTTTAATTGGTTGAGCAATGAAAACCCATTTACTCATTTGAATGAGTTTCTTGTGGAGTGTAAAATGTTCAGAGTTCATAATGTTACTAATGAGATAGCAAAGTTACGACTTTTTCCTTTCTCTTTAAGGGATAAGGCGAAAACTTGGTTCTATTCCTTAGAATCACAATCTATCCGGAGTTAGACAGAGTTTCAACGTGAATTCTTGAGGAAATATTTTTCCAAGAGCAAAACCAATGAGTTACGTCAGAAAATTCTGATCTACGCCCAACAACCTACTGAAATATTTCATGAATGTTAGGAACGTTTTAAAGAATTAGTCAAAAGTTGCCCTAATCATCATATGCCAAGGTGGCAACAAGTCCAGAGTTTTTACAACAGACTGATCCCAGAAGAAATACGTATGGTTGATGCATCATGCGGAGGATCATGTACTACGAAAGAAACTGATGAAATTTGGGCATTGTTTGAGAGATTATACCAAACTTCAATACAAAATGAGACCTTGGGGAGAGCTAACCTAAATATGGCTACTAAATCCCATGTGTTGACAAAAGGTGGGCTGTATGATGTCAACAACAATACCTCTGATTTATCAATAAAAGTTAATATGTTATCCAAATAGATGAACATGCTGTTAGCTGCAATAAAACAAGCTCAAACTATCACCACCCTCACTGTCTGCTAAATTTGTGAACACCTAGGTCACATGGCTAATGAGTGTCCAACCACTCTGATAATCTTTCCTGAAGAACTTATTCCTCAAGAACATGTGAATGTGACTCAGTCATATCATCGACAAGACAGGAATGTGTACTCAAACACTTACTATCTGGAATGAATAAATCACCCTAACTTAGGATAGGGAGGATCAAACCAAACCGGACAGGCAAAGCAGCAGTACAAATCTAACACATCAAGTGGACAATAGGGTTTTCGTCCACAACAGGATTCTAACTTTTAACAGAATTCTCATTATCATCACCCAAATTTTGAGTATCAAAAAAATCAGAATCAATCTCATACCTCCAATTCGAAAGATTCTGATTTGGAAGAGAAGGTTATGCGAAACATGCAAGCTTTTCAACAATAATTTATACAAGTTGTTCAGCAGATGATGAATAACCACTTGAGTCAATGGACTAATCAAATGAGTCAAAGAGAGGAAGGCAGGCTTCCCAAACAACTCATCAACAACTCTCGAGATCAAGCACATTCTAATGAAGGACCATCGACTAGCCATCAGTTGAAAGTTGTCACTGTGTTAAGAAGCGGACAAGTGATCGATAATCAAGTAGAAATCTCAGTGAAACCTGAAAAAGAAGAAAAAGTAGCGGTAAGGGACAGAGAGTCAGAGATAAGAAAAGAGATGGAATCTCCTTAAATTGTCCAATTGGAACCTGAAGAAAACCCAAAACTTGAATCCACTCCCCATACTCCAAAAGTACCATTCCCTGAGTGCCTGACATCTCCATCTAGAATGGGGAAGGGTTCATCAAAAATGGAGGAAATCTTTAAAATATTTAAGCAAGTAAAAATCAATCTTTCATTGCTTGAAATCATTAAACAAGTTCCTGAGTACGCCAAATTCTACAAGGATTTGTATACTCGTAAGAGAATGGCACGTACTCATGTGTCAAAGAAAGTCTTCTTGACTAATCAAGTCAGTTGTATCTTGCAATTGGAAGCACCACAAAACTCAAGGACCCTAGAGTCCCAACTGTTCTATGTGTTATAGGTGGGCAACCAATTGGTAAGGCATTACTGGATCTAGGAGCAAGTGTCAACCTAATCCCATACTCAATATATGAGAAATTATGGTTGGGTGAATTGAAACCCACTGCAGTCACACTCTAACTTGCTGCTGATAAGTCAGAAAGAAGGCCTAGGGGTATCATTGAGGATGTGTTAGTTGGAATAGATAAATTTGTCTTTCCAGTGGACTTTGTTGCCTTAGATATGGAACTACTTGTTAAATCAATAAATCAAGTCCTAATCATTCTTGGACGCCCGTTTCTTGCAACTACAAATACAAGCATTAATTGTCGAACGGGGTCATGGATATTTTTTTCGGAAATATGAAAGTCAAGCTGAATATATTTCATGCAGTGAACCACTTCCCCAATGAAGATGAGGTTGACTATTTCTATATCAATCAGGTGGATGAAGTAGTGGACAAGGTCTTACCATCAATGCTAATCAAGGAAGAATTCGAAACTTCTTTGTTGGCCCTCTACGAGGAAAAAGAAAGTAAAGAGAAACACCCAGAAAAAATAAGGACGACCTCATCAAGTCAAGACGATAAGTCATGGGAGAATAAGGCTAATGTGGAACCATTACCCATTGAGGAAAAGGCCGAACTGACACCATCAATCGAGCGGCCACCAATTGTTGAATTAAAACAGCTGCCTGAGTCACTCAAATATGCTTTTTTGGGACTGCAAGAAACGCTCTCAGTAATAATTTTATCAACATTATCGAAAAAGCAAGAGCATGATTTGCTGAAGGTGCTTAAATATCATAAAGAAACGATCGGATGGACTTTAATCGATCTAAAAGGGATTGATCTATCAGTATATATGCATAAAATACATCTGGAAGATGATAGCACACCATCGAGGGAGCCACAGAGACGACTTAGTTCAAACATGAAAGAAGTCGTCTTAAAAGAGATTATCAAGTTGCTCGATGCTGAAATCGTCTATGCAATCTCCGATAGTGATGGGTAAGTCCAGTTCAAATTGTTTCTAAAAAGTCAAGGATTACAGTGAAATAAACTACTAAAGGGGAATTGGTGCCTACTCGCGAGACTACTGGGTGGCGCGTTTGTATCGATTATCGGAAATTTAACACAGCCGTCAGAAAGGATCATTTTTTCCTTCCATTCATTGATCAAATTATTGAGAAACTGGCAAGACAAGAGTTCTATTATTTTCTCGATGGATATTCGAGCTACAACCAAGTGCCTATATTTCCAGACGATTAGGAGAAGACAATGTTCACATGTCCTTATAGTACTTTTGGATATCGCAGAATGTCATTTGACCTTTGTAATGCTCCAGCCACCTTTCAATGATATATGTTAGCCATATTTTTCGATATGATTGACAAATTTATCGAGGTATTCATGGACGACTTCTCTGTTTTTGGGAAGATCTATGAATTATGCTTGCATCACCTTTCACAGGTGTTGTAACATTGTGTAGAATCCAATCTTATTTTAAGTTGTGAGAAGAGTCATTTTATGGTTCGACAAGGAATAATTTTGAAGCATATCATATCAAGAAAAGGAATTGAAGTCGACAAGACAAAAGTTAACTTAATTGCTAATTTGCCACCACCAAAAAGTGTTCACCAAATTCAATCATTTTTGGGTCATGCTAAATTTTACAGACGATTTATCAAAGATTTTAGCAAGGTTGCTAAGCCGTTGTGCAACTTGCTTGAAAAAGATGTATCTTTTGAATTTGATGAGGACTGCATGAAGGCCTTTTTAAAATTGCGAGAATTGTTGTCAAATGTTTCGATAATCAAACCACCGAATTATTCACTCTATTTTGAACTTATGTGCGACGCATCTGACTATGCTATTTAAGCTGTCTTAGGGCAAAGGGTGGGCAAATTACCTCATGTGATTTACTATGCCAGTAAGACGCTGATTGATGCGCAATTGAATTACACCACAATCGGGAAGAAATTATTAGTTGTGGTGTATGTGTTGGATAAATTTCGTTCTTATTTGCTCGGGTCCAAAATAGTGGTCTTTTCAGACCACTCTGCATTGAAGTATCTCTTGGCGAAAAAAGATACGAAGCCAAGATTGATCCGATGGATCTTGCTTCTCCAAGAATTCAACTTTAAAATCAAAGATTAAAAGGGGGTCAAAAATATTGTGGCTAATCATTTGTCACGAATTCTACCTGAAGAATCATTTGTGTCGAAAATTATCCGTGACACTTTCCCGGATGAGCAATTAATGGCAATAGATACAACAGCTACAAAAATTCCTTGGTTTGCGAATATCGTGAATTATTTAGTTACTGACAGAACTCCTATACAATGGGGTACAAATGATAAGAAACCCTTTTTCTTTCAGATAAAATACTACTTTTGGGATGAGCCACATTTATTTAAATTCTGTTCAGATCAAGTCATCAGGATATGCATACCAAAAGAAGAGCAACTGAGTATCATGAATTTCTGTCATGCTGGGGCCAGTGGAGACCATTTTAGAAGATAAAAGACTGCACAGAAAATTCTTCAAAGCAGATTTTATTGGCCCTCTATTTTTCGAGATACAGCAAGATTTTACAAAGAATGCCAACAATGTGAACAGCTCGAAAACATTTCAAGATAGAATATGATGCCATTGAATTCAATTTTGGTTGTAGAAATTTTCTATGTATGGGGGATCGACTTCATGGGCCTGTTTTCCTCATCATTTGGTTATCTATATATTTTGGTAGCTGTCGACTATGTTTCAAAATGGGTAGAAGCTGTGACAACTAGATCAAACGAATATAAAGTGGTGGTCAAATTTTTGAAGGACAATGTGTTCAATAGATTTGGGATTCCAAGGGCAAACATTAGTGATAGCGGTTCGCACTTCTGTAATAGCCACTTTACCACTTTAATGAGAAAATACGGTATCACCCACAAGGTAGCAATGCCGTACCACTCATAGACTAGTGGTCAAGTAGAAGTGTCAAATCGGGATATCAAGCGGATTTTAGAAAAGACTGTGTGACTAGATAAGAAAGATTGGTCAAATCATTTATCTAATGCTCCTTGGGCATATCGTACTGCATTTAAGACACCGATTGAAATGTCGCCATTTAGGATTGTGTATGGAAAAGTTTGTTACCTCTCAGTCGAATTGGAACATAAGGCGTTTTGGGCAATAAAGCGATTTAATTTTGACAGGCAAGTGGTAGAGTCCAATCGAAGGTTATAATTGAACGAGTTGGAAGAGCTACGCTGTGATGCTTATGAAAATTTGAAGTTGTACAAGGAGCGATATAAGAGATTGCACGATCAATCAATTTCTTGGAAAGAATTCCACATAAGATAAAATGTTTGGTTGTTCAATTCCAAACTTAAACTCCATCCAAGAAAATTGAAGTCGAGGTGAGAAGGATCCTTTTAGGTCGTATCCACTACCGCACACGATGCAATTGAGGTCAGAAATCTTAAAGATAATTGGATTTTCAAGGTTAATGAGCAATGACTTAAACTAATGTTTGAACCAATGACCCAAATGAGGATTGAATCAACATACCTCAGTGACCCAAAAAGATTATAACCAAATGGTCGAGCTGTCGACACATAAAGTCAACGCTTCTGGGAGGCAACCCAGTGTGTTTTTAATTCTTTGTGTTAGAAGTTGAAAGTCTGTCTCAATCGATTGAATTTTATAAAAGTCAATCGATTGATCTTGTATTTTACTCAATTGATTGAGAATTATCTTTCTCAATCGATTAATGTTTCATTTCAAATCATCATTTTATAGTCATCTCACCTCTTTAATGTTCGTCAGACCGATCGGCACTACATAGATGTCAATTGATTGAAAATCAAATCTCAATCGATTGACATATATCTGAATTGATTGTCGATTTTCGAAATAAAAGCATCAATTGTCGCATCTTTTCGATGGCGGATAAGTCAAACAGTCATCATAATGTCAATCGATTGAGACTTACCTCTCAATCGATTGACCTGACAAGTTACTTAATCCCTCCATTTCCCAAGATATCAAATGTCGTGAATTTTCAAGAAAGGTCATCGAAAAGGCCACACTGTATTAAAATATCTACACTAGGGTTCGTGTCAATTGATTGACACCAATGTCTCAATCGATCAACATTATGGTTGCATGAAAAGTTGCATCACGTCTCATCCACATCTCAATGCAAATTGATAATCTTCGCTACGTGTTTAATGTCAATCGATTGACATTTCATTATCAATCGATTGACGGAAGCATAATAAAAGGAACAACCGTGGTCCCCTTCTTTACAAATTCCCTGCACTTTCGATTGAGAACCTATTCATCTCTCCCAAGCATTCTCCTCGTACGATCGAAATGGCAGCACCTGGACCTCAGATCTACTGACCATCCCTCCTGACAACAATCCCATGCGAATCCCTAATGATGATTATGTGGACCGGCAATGTCAAATTGAGAATTTCTTCGATCTTACAAAATTTCGTCGTATCGCCGAAGCTGCGCATTCCATCAAGTTTATTGAAGCCTTTCACCTGGAAATGCTGCTCGCACCTCCTCCTGTGCATTAAACTTTTATATTGTTCGCCCATTGAATCACCATATCGATCCGGCCGTCGATCTCAGTCAAAAGATCATGATAAACAATGTGTGTTGGTAGGCACGGCTTGAAAATGTCAAGAAAGCGCGCAATTTTGCCAAAGGGCATACTGTTTTGAGACATTGTTATGTCCAATAATTTGCTTCCACATGGTGCCAAAAGTGAGTGGACAAAGAACATGGTGGCAGCACTTTATGCGGTGATGAGTACTAAAATATGATGATATTTCACCCCTAAATACCTATATTTAGCTGTCCGATGAAGGCTATCTGATGAAAATTATTAGATTTAAAGTGTTTCAGGTAAATACAAGCCAAGTGTGGAAAACAGCCCAAAAATTCTGAAAATAATGTCAAAACACTGTAACTTTGGGTCATCGAGAACTTGGTGCGACTTACGGCTAAATTTGGACCTTCAAGATGGCCGAATTATGAAATTGTCAAAACATAAAAGTTGTATATCTTTTCGTCCGCTTTTCCAATGTCGCAAGAATCACCTCAATCTAAGGTCGGGATAGAAAGTTATGGCTGAAATACCGAAGCAGTATCTGATACAAAAAGTGTGCTGAAATTCACGGATTTCTGGGGGACGCTTAAGCGAAGAGAAGGAGAGTCTGACATGGAATTGACTGCTTTAAAGCTGATTTTGAACCTCTTTTGTAGGGTCGATGCATCGACCCATTGGGTCGATTAATCAACCCTAAATTGGCGACCGAGAATCTATTTAAAGCGAGTCAAACACTTCGAGGAAAAAAATTAGAAATTAGGGAGATAGGAGATTAGAGTTTTAGTTTTTTGCTTTTCTTTTTCATAGTTAGACATAGAAATAGGGAGTTTTTATTTATTCCTTTTTGAGAGCTTTGTTCCTTTAATTTCCATTACTCATTCCTCCAGTTTATTATATTTTTGCTCAAGTTTATTCTTGCATTATTCTCGTTTCTGAAGACCATCGTACTTTTGGATCAAAGTAATTTCTTTTGAAGTTGATGTATTTTTAATTCATTAAATTAATATTATTTTCTCTTCCTTATTTATTTATGTCATTTAATTGTAATATGTGTGGCTAAATTCATAAGGATGGGGATCTAATGATTCCCATCCGAGGGATATACTTTTAATAATATAAATTTAGGATTAAAATATGAGATCTTATTTTATGGTTATTGTGCTATCAAGAACGGATGAAATCCCCGCCACTAATCGGGATCGCGTGTGTCGAGCCATGCCCGGGATCTCGGTCTGATCATTGTTATATGGTCTTTTTGCTTTCATCGTGTGGATCTAATTACGATTATGATTCGGGATCGAGTGTGCCGAGCCATGCCCTGGATCTTGGATCTGTAATGGTAATTTTATCTTAATTACTCCCTAATCTAAAATCGAGTGTGCCGAGTCATGCCCTTGATTTCAGATCTATGGTGGTATTATTGTTGAAATTTTTACCCACTTTGGGGATGATTTTTATTTGAACCTGAGATCAAGTGTGCCGAGTCATGCCCTTGAGTTCAGATCTATATATGAAAATCATCCAAGTCTTGATTGCAGGGATGCAACGTGGAACCTATCGAGGTTTTTGACCATTTATCTTCCATAAAAGATATTTGTTCTCAATGGTATATCTCATAGCTTAATCCGTAAATTTGTATTATGGGAAGAACGGACCAAAGATGGGAGGATTTAGTATCTTTATCTTTATCTTTATTTTTGAATTATCAGTTAAGTTTTAATTTGTAGTCAGTAATTATCATCTCATCAAACCACCTAAATCATAAGACTGGTAGAATACTGTTAGATCTTAGTAGATTTCTGGAATTATTTGTCTTTTTAGATCTTTCAAAATTAGTCCTCGTGGGAATGATCTCGTACTCCGCACCCACTAATACAATCCGATTCGTGCACTTGCGAGTAAAATATCACAATTAAAATTCACATCAAGTTTTTGGCGCCGTTGTCGGTGATTAAATTAAGAAAATCTAAATTTTTGGTAGACAGTAAATTTTAGGAATTTTCGGAGATTAAAATAGTATTTCTGCTTTTAAAAAATAATAATAATAATAATAAAATAATAAAATAAAAAAAATTTAGGAGTTTATTTTCCTTATTTTCCTCCTTTAGATATTTTGTAGGATTTTCTAAAATCTAGTTATTAATTTTTGTGGGACTACTTGCTTTAGGCTTTATAGGAATCTTTCTATTCTCTCCCTTCTTTTTCCCTTTTGGGTAAGATTTTATAGGATTTTGTAGGATTGTCTTTAGATTTTGAAATTTAAATTTTATATTTTAATTTTCGAATTTAATTTTTATTTTTGAAATTCGAATTAAAAAAAAAAAAAAAAATTAATTTTTAGATTTTTGCTTTGCAAAATCTTCTTTCCCGTATTTTTCTCTCTTAGGTAAGTATTTTTTTTTTAGGAGTCTTTTAGGAAGTTGAGATTTTTAGGCTTTTTATTTTAGACTTTGTAAGTGTCTTTTAGGAAGTTGAAATTTTTAGGTTTCTTATTTTAGATTTTATAGGAGTCTTTTTTTAGGAAGTATAGATTTTTAGGATACCTTCCTTAGGAAATTTAGGAATCTTTTATTCTTTCCCTTATTTTTCTCTTTTAGATAAGATTTTGTAGGATTGCCATTAGGTTAAAATTTTAATTTTTAATTTTAATTTTTGAAATTCGGATTTAAAAAAAAAAAAAAAAATTAATTAAATTTAATTTAAATTCGAATTTTAATTTTAATTAAAAAAAAAAATTGAAAAGAAATTGGTGTTATTGGTGAAATCATGTCAATGCATGGATTCAATCTAAAATCATGTGCTATTTGTGGAAATTCGATGCACATTTCACCTATGTGTCCCTTGAATAACTCAAATTATTACCCTGAATAAGTCCAGCCAAACCCTGTTTGGAACACTCATGACTGGCAGAGTCAATCTAATGACATGTGGGATTTTAATCAACCTCTAATGTGTGATATGATGCCGTACAATGATCAAAATTCTTATCCCAACAAATTTCCTTATGAGTTTTCACAGCAAACTCAATACTTTCAAGACACAAAATCATATAAACCAGCCCAAAATTCTTCTTACTCCTTAGAATATTTAAAAGGTTTGGTGCACACCAATACTCAAAGAATTTCTAGGATACAATCTCAAGTTAGTCAGATGATCGAGTACTTACAAAGGAAAGTTGAAATAGAGGGGTCTCTCATTGATACCGATCAGAATAAAGAACATCTTCAAGAGGACTCATATGATTTTGTTCAAAAATATGAGGATGACCAATTGGTCACTATGCTTGAGAATGGCATAACGAGCGTTGAGGTATTGCAAGTGCGAGGTGAAGAGGAAATGGAATGGAACGATACTTATGTCGAGGAGGGAATTGAGAATCAAATTGAGATGAGAGAGAAAGAAAATGGCACCCTTACAACACCTGATAAGGGAAACATAACTTTTTTCGATGAGTGTGAATTCGGTTTAGGGAAGAAAGAGGAATTTCAAATCTGTTGCCCATTCGTTGAATACATAGATAATCAACAGAATGCCGAAAAAAGATTCATGGGTTTGAATCCGGAGTGCGATTTTGGGAATGCCAAGTACAGAGTAGAGATGGATCATAATGGTGGCACTTTGGCACATTATGGGGATGTAACTAAGTCCTTGAAAAGAGAAATACCGAGACGATTAAATAAATCGCTGATCCTGCTTAGAAAATTTTTCATGAAGATTTGGAATCCTGGTGGACTCGGAATGAATTTACACCTTATAGATTAATTTCATAATTTTTCTTAAAAAAAATAAAAAAAATTCTCGATCAATCGACATTGGATGTCGATTAATCGACCCTCCCCCTCGATTAATCGACTCCTTGTAGTCGATTGATTGACAGCCATAATGACTATTTTCTTTTTCAATGCAGTCTGTATTTTTGGTTAATTTCTTTTCGATGTTTAAAAAAAATAATAATAAATAATAAATCAATAAATAAAATTAAAAAAAAAAAAAAAAAAATTGGAGTCGATGCATCGACCCCCTGAGCCGATGCATCGTCCCTTCCACTCGATTAATCGACCACTTAATGTCGATTAATCGACAGCAATTATGAGTGTCTCCTTTTTCAAGGAGACTGCATTTATGGGGGCCTGACTTTTTGATTAGTCGATTAATCGACTCCTTGAGTCGATGCATCGACTACTCCGTTTTTGTCTCCTTTTCTGCCTCGATTGAAGTCGATTAATCGAGGGCCTGTGTCGATTAATCGACTTTTGCATTTTCGGACGTTGCGTCTTTTCACTTAAATGCGTCGCACGTTTCGATGCGTCGGAACTTATGACGCGCCTGTTTTCAATGAAGTCGATTAATCGACCCTTTTGGTCGATTAATTGATTATTTTGAGGTGTGTCCGTCCCGAAAGGACGCCTTTGCGCCTATTTAAATGGAGCAGTCTCTCTCCGATTTTCATTCACTTTGTATCCTGTTTTTCCCCAGCCTCGACATTGGCGGTGTGCTCATGGCGACCTGCCTGCGCAAAGCTCTCTCAACGACCTCTGAGGCATCCATGTGATCAGCCAAGTGGTCGCTTTTCGATCTCGCGGCATTTCAAGCCATGCCTGTCTGCGCCGTTTCCCTCGCCTATGCAATGGCTCTCAACGCCCATTTTCTCCTCACTCGGCCTATGATCAAAGTGTCCGAACGTGTCGTTCGGTTATTCTATCAAAACATGGCGTGGGTGGCCGCCTCCGTCGAGAATCATGTCGCCGCCCACTTCACTGTTTCAATTGATGGGTGGTCGCGCCCGATTTATCCGCACATCACTGCGGAGGTTTTTAACATTTCATGCGAGCGCCCTCACAATCACACTTTGGGTGAAGAGCTCGATGATTCTCAGGAGGATATAATCAACGATATGTGCTGCGGCGTATTTTCTTCTGGGATCGCCACTAGACGATTAGCGTTACCGCGCCCGCTTTTGTTCAGGGATAGTGTGGTCTGCAGCAATCTCTGCCCCCGTGGCCACATTTTTGAGCGCACCGGTGATCGGGTTTAGGCGCTTTATGGTGCCCTTCGATCGCCACTAGGCGCTTTATGGTGCCCACTTCTCATGGCCCGTCGATTCTATCTCACCAGAGCACGGTTATCAAAGATGGAGGAGACTACTAAAAAGCGGGAGCGCTGCTCTCATCAACCTTGATCCGATGATCATTCCTTCCTGGGGAGAACCATCTAGAAAGAAGGTAAATCGTTCCAAATCTCCTACACCGTGCATCGATACTGATATCGAGATAATTGATGTGATTCCGTCACCATCTCTCCCATCTCCATCTCCTCCTTTCGCCTCACCGCCTCCATCCATACCATCGACGGTGTCTCATCAATTTCTCCCACAGATTAAGGGGAAATTGATGAGACACCGTCGATGGTATGGATGGAGGCGGTGAGGCGAAAGGAGGAGATGGAGATGGGAGAGATTGTTCCCTGTGCCTAAGAACATCGTTTTAAGTGAGCCGAGGTGACCGCCTACCAATGATTAGCGGAGTTGGATTTGTGTTTAGTTTAGGATTTAGGTTTTCTTTTATTTTTTAATTTTTTTCGTATGTTTATTTCTAGCTTATTAGTTTTTCTGTTTAGTTTAGGATGTTTGTAATTTCCTAAATAGTGTAACCATATTCCCTTCCATAAATTTTTGGTCATGTTCTAATATGATACACATATTCTCTGCATCTGATCTTTGTGTTGAGGTACTTTTTCAAACAGGTTTGGGAGTGTGCTACTTTTTTCAGTCAATGAGGACATTATCATCTTTAGGTTTGGGGGTATGATTATCTATTTTGCGTCACTTATTTTCCCTTAAAAAAAAAATAATAATAAAATAAAAAATTATTATTTTGAAGTCATCATGCACATTATTTTGTGATTGTTTTCAAACTTTAGTTGATGATGCATGTGAATTAAATTTTGAGAATACTGATGTCATATTCTGATTACTTGTATCTAAGATGATGAAGCTTAATGTGATATTTTGTGGATAATTTTGATATTCATGCTTAGAATTTTTACACTTATACCAAGCTAAGACGTAGAAATCGATGAACTGTTTTGAATGTTGAATCTTAGGTTCTTAGTGGAGACTAAACCCGGTGAGCTTTAGAGCTAATTTCCCGTCATTGATGAGTGAATACATAAACTCGGAGTTTTCTTTGAATACAAATTATTTTGCATGATCTCATACACTTTACTTTGGCTTGTGACTTTGCATGAAATCAAATTCATATCATTATGTTAGAATGTACTGTATATCTACTCAAGACAAATAGGCAAGGTTACCATCTTTTAATGATATGATTGAAGGTCATCTTTGGCTCGTTTGTGCTTAAAATATCTCACCTTATATAAATTTATCCTTCTAGTACCCCTTTGAGCCTATTGAAAAATTTACCTTTATACATTTTTTGATAAGCCACGCTAACCTTTAACTCTTTACCATTTCATAAAATTCAAGCTTTACCCTTCTTATTTCTGATAAATTAGGAACGAGGGATGAGAGTGAACGAAAAGAGAGTAAGTGGAGAGTTACTGAGTTGTGGTGTTTACTGAGAGTGTATGGCAAAAATATAAAATAAAAAGGGGGGAGAAAAAGAAAAAGAAAATTATGAAAAATAATGAAAAATATGAGATGCTTCAAGAAAAGAAAATTCAAAAGAAAAAGAAAGTTGAGAAAAATAGAGGAATATTGAGAAAAATAGTGAGAGATTAGAAAAGAAAAAGGAGAGAAATAGAAAAATCAAAAAGGTATTTCCTTTCCGATTTCTCAGAAATTTTGAATCCCAACTTCCCTTTCTTTCTTACCCTTTCCTGAGCTCCATTACAACCCTACAAAAAGACCTTCATGATCTGATCTTGCATTGGTAACTGCCTGGTGGAGAGTGAATATGTGATACTTATGACACTTTATATGACATGCTTAGGATATACAAGTATCTTCTTTTGAGATTTATTTTTGTTCATTGATTGCATCGTGTTTCATTTATCATGTGAAAAATTTTTATTTGCTTTGTATTGATCTCTCACATGTGTGCGAAAACTTACCCATCATCCGAGTAATTTTATTTTAAGAGTATACCTAAAGTGAGGATTGAGTCTAAACAACAGGTCCGACGGTTTCTCGTTTGAACTAGTTCTGAGATGGATGAATTTTGGTTTGGGTATGCACACACTTCACGTTTAAGTATGAATGGATGAGTTATCTAACGATTTGAGCATTAGACTAATTTGAATGGATGCTAGTATGATTAGTATAACATTGTTATTTAAAATTGAGAATTCGCATGTTGAATTGATTAATGATTTTTGTTTTTGAATGGTATATATGCTATCAAAATCATATTTTGAAAACTCAATTTTATCGATGGTTTCAAAAATGTATTAAAGTTTGTGGGTAACTTCACTGTAAACCCTCAGGAGACACAACTCCTCCACTAGGGATCACCTAGGGGTTTAAAGGCTTATTGCACATGCTAAGTGTAATCGTGTTCCCTACGAAAGTGGCATTTATTTTCTTTAGTTTGCTTTGCTCGAGGACTAGCAAAGTGTAGGTTTGGGGGTATGATGAGTACTGAAATATGATTATATTTCACCCCTAAATACCTATATTTAGCTATCCAATGAAGGATATCTGATGAGAATTATTAGATTTGAAGTGTTTCAGGTAAATACAAGCCAAGTGTGGAAAGCAACTCAAAAATTCTGAAAATAATTTCAAAACACTGTAACTTTGGGTTATCGAGAACTTGGTGCGACTTGCGGCTAAATTTGGACCTTCAAGATGGCCGAATTATGAAATTGTCAAAACACAACCGTTATAGATCTTTTCGTCAGCTTTCCAATGGAGCAAGAATCACCTTAATCCGAGGTCGATACAGAAAGTTATGGCTGAAATACAAAAGTAGTGTCTGATACAAAAAGTGTGCTGAAATTCACAGATTTCTGGGGGACGATTAAGCGAGGAGAAGGAGAGTCTGACACGCAATTGACTACTTTAAAGTTGATTTTGAACCTCTTTTGTAGGGTCAATGCATCGACCCATTGGGTCGATTAATCAACCCTAAATTGGCGACCGGGAATCTATTTAAAGCGACTCAAACACTTCGAGGAAAAAAATTAGAAATTATGGAGATAGGAGATTAGAGTTTTAGTTTTTTGCTTTTCTTTTTTATAGTTAGACATTGAAATAAGGAGTTTTTATTTATTCCTTTTTGAGAGCTTTGTTCCTTTAATTTCCAGTACTCATTCCTCCAGTTTATTATATTTTTGCTCAAGTTTATTCCTGCATTATTCTCGTTTCTGAAGACCATCGTACTTTTGGATCAAAGTAATTTCTTTTAAAGTTGAAGTATTTTTAATTCATTAAATTAATGTTGTTTTCACTTCCTTATTTATTTATGTCATTTAATTACAATATGTGTGGCTAAATTCATAAGGATGGGGATCTAATGATTCCCATCCGAGGGATGTACTTTTAATAATATAAATTTAGGATTAAAATATGAGATCTTATTTTATAGTTGTTGTGCTATCAAGAACGGATGAAATCCCTGCCACTAACCGGGATCGCGTGTGCCGAGCCATGCTCGGGATCTCAGATCTGTGACAGTGATTTTACCCAATCATTGTTATATGGTCTTTTTGCTTTTAATCGTGTGGATCTAATTACGATTATGATCCGGGGTCGAGTGTGCCGAGCCATGCCCTGGATCTTGGATCTGTAATGATAATTTTATCTTAATTACTCCCTAATCTGAAATCGAGTGTGCCGAGCCATGCCCTTGATTTCAGATCTATGGTGGTATTATTGTTGAAATTTTTATCCACTTTGAGGATGATTTTTATTTGAACCTGAGATCAAGTGTGCCGAGCCATGCCCTTGATCTCAGATCTACATATGAAAATCATCTAAGTCCTTATTGCAGGGATGCAACGTGGAACCTATCGGGGTTTTTAACCATTTATCTTCCATAAAAGATATTTGTTCTCAATGGTATATCTCATAGCTTAATCCGTAGATTTATATTATGGGAAGAACGGACCAAAGATTGGAGGATTTAGTATCTTTATCTTTATCTTTATTTTTGAATTATCAGTTAAGTTTTAGTTTGTAGTCAGTAATTATCATCTCATCAAACCACCTAAATCATAAGACTGGTAGAATGATCTTAGTAGATTTCTGAAATTACTTGTCTTTTTAGATCTTTCAAAATTAATCCTCGTGGGAACGATCTCGTACTGCGCACCCACTATATACAATCCGATTCGTGCACTTGCGAGTAAAATATCACAATTAAAATTCACATCATGCGGCCCACACGAACACTTGGTTCGACGCGCTTGGATTGATGCTTGAGAAAATGTGGAGGTGTCACAACGACATCGCTATCACTACTACGCCATGCAAACGGGAGGCTATCCTTCTCCATTTTTCGCACTATGATATGCATCTTTTGGACCAGATCGAGTGCCTGATTTTTTATGATGAAGAATGGGCGATATGCAATTCTACCATTATGGCACAAATGTGTGGGACAAAAGCATTAAAGCCATTTTAAGAGTCACGACACCGCCTCTCGATGTTGATGAGATACCTCCTCCTCCCCGACTAAACCCCGCACAATGCCAACATGGTGGCATTTGACGACCTCGTCCTGAAGAGGTCCCTGATTTTAACACCGAGGTAGTAGTTGCTCCTCTCGAGGCACGGATAGATGGGTTGAGTGCAACGGTTGGAGGTATCAATCGACAGTTCCGATTTCAGAGTTCCCTTCTCATGCGGATTGCCCAAGAATCATTCTCGGGCCAAGCCGACGACTTCATCGCAGGAGCGTGAGCGGCGATAGATAGAGAGGGAGATGTCAAAGATGATAATGATGATGTTTAGTTTGTTTGTTTTATGTTTGGTTTAATAGTTGGTGTTTGTGTTGTTTTTATCTTTGTGTGTTTGATTAATCATAGTTTGTGTTAGGATGTAGTATTTTCTTTAAGTTAATCTGGATTTTGCGATGTTAGGGAAGACTTTTTATAATCAAATCAAATTGGTTGAATGAAAAGTTGGTATGTTTGGTGTGTTATTTTTTGTGTAATTTCGGATTGGTGCACAATTTCATCAGCCCATCAATTTAGAGTAATTTTTCAATCGATTGAGAATTTTAAATACTGAAATTTCACAAGGAAATTAAAACTGTCAATCGATTGGGAAGCCTTCCTCAATCAATCAACTGAGACTCATGTCAAAACTAATATGGATTGATCTGACAATGGCAAAGTAATCTGGGCATGCTCAATCGATTGAATTGAAAATTTCAATCAATTGACTATAATTGGAATTGCAAAAGGGATAGAAGATTCTAAACTTTACACGCTGGCATATTGGAAACTTCTGTTTTAAATGAAGCAATTGCTTCTATCTGCCCAACCAACTTTCCTGATATAATTTGTCAATCGATTCGAGTCCCATCCTTAGAGTGTCGTGTTTTAGGAAATTTCTTCTTTATTTAACCATCCTTTAGGTTAGACTTTCTAAAACATCCCCTTAGTCAAGAAAATCAATCATCCTCCCCAAACATTGTGATATGGATTTAATCAAGTATCGTACCCGATCGGCAGTTAGGAGATTGGCGGAACAGGCTCAAAAACGTATGCGATACCACTTGCCTCGACCACCTCTCGATTCATCAAATCTTAAAGTCGTTGATTTAGAATCGACATATCTACCGCCACCATCCCCACCTCATGCCCCAGTTCCTCCATCAGGTGGTGTCGACATCACCGAGGAGATGTGGCGATTGATGTTTCCAAGGCCAAAGCAAGGGATGGCTGCCAATGATGACTAAGGGATAGGAGGTAGCTTACGGTTTAGATTTCAAAGTCTTTTAGAGTTTATTTTCCTTTTAAAAGTTTTAGATTAAGTTCTTTTAATTAGTGCACTAGAATAGTTTCTTTTTGTTTTCAATAAGCATAGTTGATTGCACATTATTAATGAAAATTTAGTTTAGTTAAATGTCTTTTGTTTAGATGCTCAAGTCGCAATACTTTTCACCTGTTCTGCCTTTTGGTTCTTGATTGCATTTAACAAGTTTGGAGGTCCCATACAGTTTCAAAAATCAAACCAATGAGGACATTGGACATAACAGATTTGGGGGTGAGAAGTTCAATTCAGAGCATTTGCATGATAAAAATTTATAATAAAAAAAAAAAGAGCGAAGTTCTGGAGCTGTTCTCGGAGTTTGAAAAGTGTATCAGTCAATCGATTGAGACCATTGAGTCAATCGATTGACTGATAAATCTTTAGCCCAGAAACATCTAGTAAGTTAAGGAAAGTTAATCGATTGATTTACAAAAATCAATCGATTGACTGCTGAATTTTCAGCCCAATAACCTACTGGAAGCATGCATTAGTCAATCGATTGAGACCATTGAGTCAATCGATTGACTGATATCCTATAAACTTATATATTCTAAAATGTGATTTCTTGACCTTTAAGTGTTAATGCCGGGAAATTCGTAAAAAAATGTCATCACGCCATGTTTATTCTACAAATGCTCATTAATTTTAATATGAGTTTAATGATGATTTTCATAATCCATGTCCGGGAAATCTGGCGCCATTACCATGCTTTAATTCCAAAATTTGTGAGTTAAGTCTAGAACCCGAAATCCTAAGATCCTAAGAAAGACTAAAACCCAGTAAGCTTTGGAACTTCTTCCTCGTTTTTGATGAGTGTTGAAAATTTTCGGAGTATCTTTAAATTTCATGCTTAATTGTTGAAATCTCATATATTTTATCTCGATTTATTAATTTCGCATGTTTTATATTATTGCGTTAGAATTCATTGTTTGTAAACTCAAGGCAAATAGATATCATTACCATCGTGAGAGAAAATGATCAAAGGCCATCTTTGGCTCGTTTGTGTCCAAATGCCCCATCTTATATTGATTTATCTTGTTGCACCCCCTTTGAGCTTTGATTAAAAAATTTTGCCCTAAATATTTCTTGTTAAGCTATATTAATCATACCCACACTAGTTTGGAAAACCTTATCCCTCAATCTTTGAGAAATTGAAAAAAAGATATGAGAGAAAGAAAGGAAGTAGAAAGTTATGACAATAATACTTACAATGAGCATACGACAGAAAAATACATGAATAAAAAAGGAAAGAAATAAGAAATATGTGAAAAATATAAGGTGGTGTTAAAAAGAAAAGAGAAGCAGGAGAAAAGTTGATAAAAAGAAAAATGGACATTCTGAAAAATTCAAGAAAGAAAGAGTGCGAAAATTAGAAAATTAAATTGTATTTCTTTTTCCAGTTTCTCAGAGAAATTTGAAATCTAATCTCCCCTTTCTTTCTTAACCTTTACCCGAGCCCTATTACAACCTTAAAAAAGACCTTCTTGATCCAATCATGAGTGGTAAATGTCTTGTGGAGAGTGATAGCGCAATGCCTATGGTGTTTGATATAACGTGCTTAGGATACAAATATCTTTCATCATGAGATTTCTTTTTAATTCTTTGATGCATCGTCTTTCTTATTTCATGTGAGACCTTTTGTTGATGTTGTAACCTTTTCTCACATGTGAGCAAAAAAGTAAACCATTCATCGAAATAATTTAATTTTTGAGTGCATACCTATGGTGAGGATTGAGTCAAGACATAGGATCTAAAGATCCCTAGTTTGAACTTGTTCCCTGATGAAAGAACTTTAGCAGTAGTAAGTACACGACACTCTGGGCATGAATCATGAGTTATTAATATGAATGAGCATTGATAAGCATGACCAGAAGCATCTTATAAAAATTTCACGGACATTTA
The DNA here is from genome assembly GCA_021018995.1 of Chloranthus sessilifolius. NCBI lineage: Eukaryota > Viridiplantae > Streptophyta > Magnoliopsida > Chloranthales > Chloranthaceae > Chloranthus > Chloranthus sessilifolius. The sequence continues at coordinate 33,282,024 of CM037586.1, forward strand.
TCAATTCAAGGGCATGACAATAATTCAGGAATTTATTAGTTTCTGAAGTTTGTAGGTATCTTCACTGAAAACCTTCAGGAGACACAACTCCTCCACTAGGGATCACCTAGGGGTTTAAAGGCTTATTGCATATGCTAAATGCAATCGTGTTCCTTACGAAAGTGGCATTCATTTTATAATTGTTAGTTAGTTTTCATTCTCTTTGCTCGAGAATTAGCAAAGTGTAAGTTTGGGGCTGTGATCTGTGTCGAAATATAGTCATATTTCGCATCCTAATACCAACATTTAGCTATCTGATAAAAGCTATATGACGATCGTGATCTAGTTTTAGTGATTTCAGGTGTTTTTGACCATTGGATCTTCAAAGAACGTAAAAGAGGATAATTAAGGGTTACACAAGAACATTGGGCCAAGAAGTCAACAGAAGCACCAAAATCCGTGAAAATGATTGATTGGCCCAACATCCACCAGGAGAATGAAGATGTTACCTTTATGTGTCAATCGATTGAAAACCAAATCTCAATCGATTGGCAAGAAAGACAACTTTTCCCCCTCTATTTCAAATTTGAATTAATTCAATCGATTAATATTTGAACTCAATCGATTGAAATTAAAATTTGAATAATATCGCCAAAAAGAGAATTTGAACTCAATCGATTGAGAATGAAATTTCAATTGATTGAGCCTATTTTTGGAAGATGTCTTGCCCGCTCCCTATAAAAATAATACTACGGCTTAGGGTTGAGGGTTCTCTCTTGGTAGATTTTTCTTAGAATTTTTTCATTTTTTTTTTACAGTTTCTGAATCATAGTTTGTAATTAGGAATTAAGCATTGTAAGGAGATATCTTTTGATAAATAAAAATGCATGTTTAAATGATGGCTTCTGATTTACAACGGGCTTATAGATCGAAGATGAGCGGCTAAAACCCCTCGTTCAAGGAGGAAGGGACCCCTAAATGAGTAACCGTTTTACTATTAATTATAGAATTTCTTATCATTGTCATGAAATCATTTTACTAAAAAGTGTGTGCTTAATTAAATATTATCGAATGCTCATTTATAGCCGTCGATCTTGATTATCGACAACCATAAAAGGATCATTCCATCTAGATCTGTTCATGCAGGCCGATCTAGGCTGCAGAGTAATTATTTCTTACTGCCGTGATTTAGAATTTTGAGATACGCTATACCTTTTACATAATTCATACCGCAGTAGGCTGAGTCAGTTTTTGGATAGGGTATACCGGATTAATTGTCACGTTCTTTACTATTCATTTTTCTTCTTGATAAATGATGGTATTTTGATGTGGTATGAAATCGTGAGATTAATTGTAGAGAAGTTACAAATCTAGGGTTAGCAAAATCCTTGATCATTTCCTAAATTGTCATTTTCTTTATCATAATTTGTTCTTGCTTAAATTGATTTACGTTTATCGCTCTAGCATCGTATGGTAATAGTTTAGTGAATCGACTTTCTCTACCTTGGTACTTTCTTGGGTATTTTTTTATTTTTTTTTAAAATTAATTTAATTACGCGCTTCCCTGTGGGTACGATACTTATATTCTTCCCTTACAACAACCGATCTTGTGCACTTACATGAGTACACTTAAAAACCGATTAGTAATTCAATCACCAAAAGAAAGGCAGTTGCCTTCCAAACTGTTAGCTTGACTCTCAACTATAGAGTCCCAAGCAACTTTAGGTGGTTTGTGGATGCAGAGCCACAAGTATAAGAACATAAGAAGTGACCAAAACAACAGAAGATCGAAGTGGATGCAGAGCCACAACTTTAGGTCATCTTTTCTTGTTTACTCAATATATTAATTTTTATATGAAAGGGAAATTTTTATTTAGACCAAGCATTTTTGTCAAATAGCTCATAAAAAAGAGACTACCAATCAAGTCGGTTTTAGGAATCATGTATCTCAATCTTGATAACGAAAGGAAGTAAAACAAATTTGTCTTTTGGCATTTTCTTCAAAAGAAAAATATGGTATTGGTAACATAGCAAGACAGTCTCCGACACTCCTTATGAGCAAACTTATTGTCTCACCAATTGTATATAAATGCAAAAATAGGGCACATGCACTATTATATGGTAGTGAGACGCACTAAAGATCCCATTTAAAACACATGAAATATGTTCCCAATTCCTAGACTTCAGAACCTTTCAACCAAGTGAATTATTTAGATGCTCAAAAGAATTTTTAATTTAGGAGTAGAATCAACTAAACCTTTCAAACATACCAAAGATGGAAATGTACCTGAAAAAAACGAAAGAAAGAAATGTCAATCAAGGGCTGTCCAAAACAAGGAACTAACTTCTCTTTATAGAATTATGTGTACTATAGCAAGTTGGTATAAAAGTAGCCAAATTCAACTTTAGTAGCATGTTGAAACTTTGAGACAATGGCTCACATGCAGGCTGATGCAGAAAGCTACATTAAATATGATAGCAACAACATGGAATTCGTTTATGAGCCAACCATACAATAAAAATACATCAAATTTCTAACAACCTCTACATCATACACTTTAAACTTTAAACGAAATTATGATTCTTTACCTCTTAAGTTTAAGATAAACATATGTGGCAGCGTGATATAAATCAAATGCCATTTGATCATTTCAATCCTCTTCTAGAAGCACACAAGCATCAACATACATCCGGACAGCTTCATCAGGAACATAATCTTCTAGGGCACTATGAGATAGTCATATAACATAACATGTCAATGAAATGAATTATCAAGAGGCAAGCTAACCAAAACACGAAAACCAGTAGTAGAGGACTATTAGAACCCGTGTACATATCGAGCACCCTTTGCAAGAGCATCTAATGCAGGTTGTGACCCACTAGCTTCTTATGGTATATAATTGTCGTTTTTTCAAATTGCAATAAAAACTAAGAGTCTTTGGGTCCCATGGACGTAGTCACACAGCATACGATGTAAACCAATTGATTTTGTGGTTGCTTGATTTGTATGATTTCTAGTATTTCTAGGAGACCTTCCTTTTTTTTTTTTTTTTTTTTTCAGTTATTGATGAGGTTATAGGGGTCTCACCCTTTCATTAAAATAAAAATAAAAATCAAGACTTACAAATCAAACTCCAAAGGGAACTCTCCACTAGGCCACGGAAGGAGCATAAGCCCACACAGTTATAAGGAAAAAAGAGAAAAAACATCAACCCAACTGAGGAAGAGAACAAAACGATACTCAATGACATCTACATTCAAAATGCAGTCCTGAATCCAATAAGGCTGGTGTAGCTTCAAGCTAACACTACAAAAAATAAGACTAATAGCGGCAGTTTTTTTTAATAAAAAACTGTCACTATTAGTCCTGTCGCTACAAAAAGCTGCCGCTACAAAAACAATAGCGGCAGTTTTTTGTAGCGACAGCACTAATAGCGGCAGTTTTTTATTAAAAAAAACTGCCGCTAATAGTTTTATTTTTTGTAGTGTAAGAGCTCATTGAAACACCTTAATACGAATCCTTTTAGCAAGAACTCGGACATCCACCTCTGCACTTTCGAAAATCTTTTTGTTCCTCTCTTGCCACACTAGCCATATGACAGCGAAAGGGATAATCTTCTAGATGACGCTTCTCCTTTTCTCCCACGAGCGAAGAAACCAAACACCAAGTAAGATTCTAGCATAACTCAATTAATCTGAAACCACTTAAACAAGAAGCGCCTGATAGAGGAGGTGTATATCGACAGTAAATGAAGAGATGAGAAGCATTCTCCTCCTCAGACTTACAAATAGCACAACAGTTAGCCATCGAGAAGCCCCTGGCTATAAAATTATCAATCTTCAAAATTTTGTCAACTATAACCTCCCAAACAAAGAAAGCAACGCAATTCGGAATTGGCGATTTCCAAATGTGAAGCCAAGGGAGGATCAGAGTCATCGCACCTACTAGCTTCTTATAATGACCATTCACTTAAAGGTGTCACCAAGCTCAACATTCCAAGAGGGAGAATCACTCATGTTAAATGAGAACGATTGAAAGAAATTTAGTGTCTATAATAGAGTGTAGGCTTCTCTAATCTCAACATCATAAAGTCTTCTAAAAACCATCCGATTCTATTAAAAGATCCCCTCACTGTCAGCCTTAGCCACCTCGAAAACTAACTTAGATTGAGTAAGAGAAAGCCGAACAATGTTTGGGAAAAGACTCTTAGGGACCATTGCTTATTGCAATAGTAAAAGGCTTGGGATGTCAATTGTGAAAATGTGGGCTCACACTACAAAAATAAGTTATTTCAGTGGCACCCAAAAATTATCGCTATTAACAAAAAAATTGTCACTATTAGTCTTGTCACTATTGAAACAACAAGTTTTTTTGTTAACAGCGGTAGTGTTTGGCTGCCAAAAACTGATGCTAATGGTCATGTTTTTTGTAGCGTCAAGTCCGTAGAGCAGCTACTTTGTGTGTAAAAGGCTAGTGAAAAAATACAAGTGCGGATTGTGAGTGAGAAAGTTGGAAAAAATGGCCAAAAGACAGAAAGATCATATGGTAAAAAACTGTAAAATATGAAATACAAAAAAATGAAAAAATTTGAAAAAACAAGATAATATTAATTTTTCTAAAAGTTTTAAAATAGTTTTTTTTAAATATGGGAAAATATGGGAAAAAAGATTTAATACGCGAAAAAGGAGTTTAATATGCAAAATACGTGTAATATGAAAATATGCCTCTTATTTAAAAATACGGGTATTATACATCTTTAGTACTCTCGACAAAAAAATGGATATTATACACATCAGTTTTTTTTTGTTTAAATGTTATATTTTGTCACAATGAATCCCTTTTTGGTTTGTAGGATTGCTCATTTTTTCTCCGCCGAATTTCAGCGCAAAAATAGCCGAATTGGGGGTTAAACGAAAATTTCAAAGAAATTTGGCACTTTTCGTTAATTTCGGCAATTTCAATATTTTTCGACGAAATTTCAGTAAATTTCAAAAATTTCAGTATTTTTTTCCAGGTTTTTTTTTTTAAAGTTACTAATTTGGCAGCAAGAGGCGCTCACCAGTCACCAAAGAGATGCACGGTGATTTACCTGCGAATTGGAACCTATTATATAGGTGGGTAGTGTGTGGAGGTTTTTTTCCCTCACCGATGTGGGACTAAATAGTTTGAAAAAAACATCACTAGGTATCATTATACTCACTCCACTAGCTGCTTTCTCACCCCACCTTCTTCAGTTGGCAATCATTGACTGCTCTTGAATCAGATGGTGGAGGTCATTTTTCGTCCCCATCTTTTGCACAATAGATCTATAGATCGTGGGGATACCATCAGACGGTTAGTTTTTTATTATACATGACACACATTTCAAAAAGTGACCCTAAAATCATATGACCCTATGCTCAAGTACGATTTTAACGTCACTTTTTGAAATGTGTGTCATGTGTAATAAAAAATCGATCGTCTAATGGTACGCTCATGATCCATAGATCCATTTGCAAAATATTGGGAAGAAAAATGACCTCCACCATTTGATTCAAAAGCGGTCAATGCATGCCAGGTGGAGGAGGTGGGGTGAAAAAGCAGCCTTTTGGGTGAGTATAATAGTACCCTTTATCAATTTGTCTTCTATATTTTTGTGCTCGGCGTAAATGCTTGACCACTTGGAGTAATTGCTATTTTTTTTTTAAATATTAAATATATATTTTTTTATATTTTTAAGCTCCGAAACTTTTTTGAAATATTTTCGAAATGTATCAAAATTAATCTGAAATATACCGAAAGGATCCCCCACCGAAAACAAAATTTGTCATTAATAGCCTTAATTATGTCGCCACATGCGTAACCTGAAAAAACACGCACGATGCACGGGATAAGGCAACCTATGGCAAGTTTCATGTACATAGTTTTCATATATATTATCTTTGTTTGATTGTATCAAAGGGTGCAGAGGGGTCTACCCGGGGTCAGGTTTGGTGAGGAAACCTCAACCGAACACGACCCAACCTGGTTAGCGAAAAATCGGCTCCGATTTCGTAACTAAGTTGAACTAGAAGGCAATAAGTCAAGTCACAAGTCAGTCTTGAATTTTGTGCAGGCCGCTAATGTGCTGTAATGTGATTGACTGTTCTGACTTGCATCGTTAGATACTAATATATTTGCAATCAATTGTTTTGCGCCACGTGGCAATTCGGCCAAGACCCTTTGAATTCGGTGGAACACAAGTGGCCAATGCCTAAATCGTTAGCCCACTGGCCACCATGGTTGTCATCATTCTTCTAATAGGTTTGACCACCTTAGCCGCCTAAGATAATTGACTGCTTTGTATTTGAATTTTGACTGAGGGTAGGTTTATTAGCACCTATGAAATATTGAAGGCCGCCAATGTTATAATGGGCTTTAACTATGAACTACTCGTTCGAGCGGGAAACAAATCCGCTCGAGCGAAGTAAGCACTCTACAAGTGGAATTTTATGGATGTAAGTCGTTCGAGCAAGTTTGGTTCCCACTCGAACGACCGGGGCACAATTTAAAGGAAAAATTTACAGGTTTTAGTTGCTCAAGCGATTTTGGTTTTCGCTCGGGAGACCCGCAACGACCCACAACGTTTAAGTTACGTGCAGATTTTGTTTTTGAGCAGTTTTTCTTGGGTCAAAAGTAGGAATCAAGACTTCTATATAAAAGAAAGCTCATTGACTAATTAGGGTGCCTTTGTGAGGGAGAAATATAATTGTAAAGCTTAGAAAAACCTAAATAAGATTTTGAGGAAAGTTTTGGTGAAGGTTTAAGTGTTCTTATATTATTGGATAATCATCAATATTATAAATTATCGCTGCCCGTGGACATAGGCATATTGTCAAATCACGTAAATATTTTCTCTTGTGTGTTTGTGGTTGATTTTGTTCTATTTTATGTTTTTGTTTGATCGCTCATCGTGAGATCGTTGATTAGTTTGTAAGCTTTCGCACAACAGCTTACGCCATCAACGATGGAGATTATTTTTTGCCTCAATCTTTCAAAATGGATCTTAGAATCATGGGTGCACCATCAGACCGTCAATTTCTTATTTTAAGTGACACAAATCCAAACAAAAAGACCCTAAAATCAAGTTTGAGTTTGATGTGTGCCATATGAGTTTTATTGCCACTTCTTTGAAATCAATGCACGTGGAATTAAAGACAGGCCGTTTGATGGTGCGCTCCTTGTCTCATGATCCTTTGTGTGGGAGATTGGGGAGAGAAAACGATCTCCATGGTCTTTTTCCATGCAGTCAATGGATTTTGGCGTGGGGCCTTCCATGATTCCATGGGTGTTAATAAAGCTTCCCTTTGACTATTTTAGAGTAGCAGGTATGGTACTCTAACATCGTAAACTTATACATGTGGCACATATTCCGTCCATCGGATTTTGTGTAATGTCACTTGTGAACAAGATTTAGCATCAAAATCATACCGATCATCTGATCAAGCATGCAGTCGAGATTGTAAAAGGAAGGCACTTAGATCGTACCGCTGGAATGCTCTGATCAGAATGACCTTATGTTGATTCCCATGATTTCCATCTACACAATATCCTGTCATGTGGTTACAATTATTTGGATTCATGATCTTGCGTATCACGTGCACGATATAGACGGCCTAATCACCTAGTTTGACTAGTCAACGCTGTACAAAGGCGGCGCACGGGTCAACCACGCAGCAAAACCATTCAAACTAAGTGATTGGGCCTGGTTAATGCTACCCACTCCTTGGAGGCACGTGTTGGTACACAGGTCTGAATACAAATGCTATTATTAGAGCAAATATTCAATTGGGTGCCAAAGCTTATCTAAACAATTCATCTGATTAAGAGATTAAGAAACGAACGATTGAGCGGATTAACCCACAAAGGAGTTGTCAGAATTGACGACCTGGGTATGCTCCCCAAAGTGGTGCCTTCGAAAAAACGGTGCCAATAAAAAATAAGATTATTAGTGATGACAAAAAATTATTGTTATTAACAAAATAAACTATTGAAGGCTATCAAGACTATTAACGACAAGGATATTAGCGACAGTTTTTTAAGTAATAACTACAATTTTGGCTCCCGCTAATAGATATCACTTCGGTTCCGGCAAAATCACGACAATAACCTACGATTTAATAAAATCATACGCTGTTTTTTTCTTCTAAACAACGCCCCTACTTACTTATACAGGCAACCATAAATATCAACCCACACATGACATTGATCAATTTACATGAATAATGATAATATTGCCCTTGCCAAAAAAATTCTTATTTTTTGAAAACAAAATTTGGGCTTTTTTCAATAGGCATCTGACACGTATATGGAGAATGCGTACTAATACAGTCCCGTATTGACCCGTATGAGGCTCATTTTCATAATTAAAAAAAAATTCGACCTTTTTTGCAATAAAAATATAAATGGGGCATGATTTCATACTTTTCTCTTAAAAAATCCCTAGAATCCATCTTTTTCAAGACCAAAATGTTAAAAAAACTCACCTTCCTCTTCGTTGTTCTTCAATTTTTCACTTCGAACCATGGTTCAAAATTTCGGCCGAAATATTTTGATTTTGATCCCCACTAAAATCGAAACGATAACACAAAAATTCGAGAATTTTTTGTTATTATAGGTTTATCCCAACCAGGTCGCTCGAGCGATTTTGGTTTTCGCTTGAGTGGGGCACGGTTCAAAGGTAAGACTTTTTGGTGACAGTCGCTCGAGCGACTTTGGTTGTTACTAGAGTGACTCATGACGTCGGTTACGTGCATAGTCCAATTTTTTGTAAATTTTTCCCGAGTTAGAAGGAGGATTTGAGACTTCTATACAAAGGGAAAGTTCATGAACGAATTGTATGCGTAGAGAGAGTTTTTTAAGAGAGAAACTTGGGTGAATACTTTGGAGAGGCAAGGTATTGAAGAATTGCTTGTGGATTAAAGATCCGATTGAAATCATTCTTGTGCCAAAATCGTTACCATATTTCGACAGATCTCTTCTCTGTTCTTTGAAGAACATCGTTCTTGGCTTAATAGTGATTTTACTGTTGAAGATCGTGTTTGATCTTATTTGAGAGTGCACTAGAGAAAAGAGAGTATGCGCCTTGTAAACGTTCATAAATAGTGCATATACTCCCGTAGATGTGGCCCTCGATTGGGTGAACCACGTAAATCTTTGTGTTGTGTGTGTTTGCTCTTTGCTTCTTATTATTCTTCTGCATTCATCACGATCGGGAGTTCGATAGTGTGGGTAGAATTTCTAATAAGTGATATCAAAGCCAAGTTCCAGGTTCACACTACAATGGCGATGAAGGTCTCGAATGTACGATTTGAGGAGGAAAAATTTTCAGGGAAGAATAATTTCATTTTGTGACAAGTCAAGGTCACAGATCTCCTTGTCCAATAAGGCATTGATAGTGTTCTACTTGAGAAAGAGATGGAAAAGAAGGCAGAGATGTCCGATCAAGAGTGAAACTCTATTGATAAGAGAGCCGTAAGCACTATCTGATTGTATTTGCCCGATGAAGTTTTGTATAATATTCTTCACGAGAAGACGACCGTGTATCTATGGAAGAAGATAGAATCTCTCTATATGACAAAGTCGTTATCTAATAGACTCTTCATGAAGAAGCAACTCTACACCCTTTGTATGAAGACTGGTACACATATTCATGATCATTTGAATTCGTTTAATAAAATAGTTAGTGAACTATTGAGCATTGAGGTGAAACTTGCAGAAGAAGATCTTGCACTTCTCTTGCTCACCTTACTACTACTATCTTATGAGCACCTTGTTGCCACATTAATTTATGATAAAGATATTATTGTCGTTGAAAAAGTGAGTATTGCACTTCTTTCCGATGAATTGAAAAAATAGCCTGAATCCAACTCCAAATGAATTAGTCTCTTGAGCGAAAAGGGTCGGAACTATGATCGTAGAAGAGACAAGTCCAGAGGGGATAATAAATCAACGATGAGAAATAACAGGTCCAAATCTAGGGGTGACAGAAAGAATATTATCTGTTACTTCTGTAAGCAATCTGGACATATTTGCAAATATTGCAAACAGATATTGAATAAAGATAAGGGTGATGAAGGGACTTCGCAACAGGCCAGTGTTGCTAAGTCAAATTTCGGTGAAGACCTATTGTGTGCATTGTTAAGCTCTAGTCTGTTTGATGATAGATGGATCCTAAATTCAGTGATATCGTATCACATGTGTTTGTACATGGATTAGTTTAACCAGTATGCGGAACCCAATGGTGGGACGATAATGATGGGGAATGACAATATATGTGAACCAATGGGTATTGGTTCTATCAGAATTGAGATTTTTGATGATTGTGTTCGCACTCTTACTGATGTTAGGTATGTGCTTGATCTGAAAAAAAATCTGATCTCGTTGGGGGCATTATATGAGATAGGATGCCGAGTTATCCTAGAATCAGGTAAGCTAAAGGTTGTACGTTATGCTATGACTTTGATGAAAGATGAAAAGATGAGAAATATGTATACTTTAATAGGCAACACAATCAGCGACAGTGGTGTTGCGGCTACGACAGATGTCAAAGATCTCTCTGATTTATGACAAAAGAGACTTGATCACATAAGTAAATGTGGGCTGATAGAGTTCATAAAGAACAATGTAATTTCTTATATTCAAACTTGTAAGATAAACTTTTGTGAAGATTGCATCTTCATGAAGCAGAAAAAAGTCAGTTTCTCCACAAAAAAATGTACTTCATAGGGGCTGAATGATTACATACATTCGGATGTATGAGGACTAGCTAAAGTCACTTCAGTGGGTGGATTCAACTACTTTGTGTTATTCATAGATGACTACTCCAGAAAAGTCTGGGTGTATCGATTAAAAATAAGTCGGGTGTGTTTCAAAAATTTAGGTAGTGGCTGAGTATGGTTGAAAAGTAGGCAGATAAAAAGGTAAAATTTCTCATATCAGATAATGGTGGATAATATTTGTCATCAGAGTTCAAAGCTTACTGTAAAAATTAAGGGATTATTGGAGACTTAACAATTCCTGAAAATCTTCAGCAAAACAGTGTAGCAGAGATGATGAACAGAATATTACTAGAAAAAGCGCGGTGTATGTTGAATCATTTCAACTTGAGTCATAGGTTCCGAGCAGAGGCAGTGAACACGGCATGTTACTTAGTCAACTGGTCACCTTCAACGGCATTGAACTTGAAAACTGCAGATGAGGTTTGGTATGAAAGACGAGTTAGTTACTCTCACTTATGGGTGTTTGGATGTGCGACATATTCATTACTTTACGGAAGTGAAGGATGCAAGTTAGACCTAAAATTTAAAAAGTGTATTTTGAATGACTATAACGAAGGAGTCAAGGGTTATCGTTTGTGGGATATACAATCTCACAAAGTGATAGTTGAAAGAGATGTTACTTTCAAAGAAAATGAGTTTTCGAAGAAAAAGGCGGAAGACAAACTTCAGTCATCTGATGAACCTCAGGTACAAGTTAATGTTGAAAGACGTGAGCAAGATGAGAAGGATAATGATGACTCCGATTGCACAATTTCTCAAGACTTGCAGCCTCAGGTACTGGTTCAGACTACCTTGAGAAGGTTAATTAGGACGAAAAAATGTCGTGAAAATTTTAAAGACATAATCTCGTTAACACTTACACTTATAAAAGATAATGCAATGAACATGTAGATTAATTTGATTACACAAAAGAAGTTTAGGCATTGCCTAAACTTGACTAACACTCGTCGAAGTGTTGAGGCCCGTTAGGGCGGTGACGCGGTTGGGGATGAGACCTAGGTAAGGATTGTTATTATAAATTTACCCCAACCAGGTCGCTGGAGCGATTTTGGTTTTTGCTCGAGCGATCGGGGCACGGTTCAAAGTTAAGACTTTTTGGTGAAAGTCGCTCAAGCGACTTTGGTTGTTGCTCGAGCGACCAGTGCACATTCGCATGAAGAAATCTCTCGGGTGAAAGTTGCTTGAGCGACCTTGGTTGTTTCTCGAGCGACCCGTGACGCCGGTTACGTGCAGAGTCAAATTTTTTGTAAATTTCTCTTGGGTTAGAAGTAGGATTTGAGACTTCTATATAAAGGAAAAGTTTATGGACGAATTATATGCTTAGAGAGAGCTTTTTGAGAGAGTTTTCAAGAGAGAAATTTAAGTGAATACTTTAGAGAGGCAATGTATTGAAGAATTGCTTGGGGATTAAAGATTCGATTGAAGTTGTTCTTATGCTGGAATCGTTACCATATTTCGGCAGATCTCTTCTCTGTTCTTTGATGGACATCATCCTTTGTTTAACATTGATTTTACTGTTGAATATCGTGTTTGATCTTGTTTGACAGTGCACTAGAGAGAAGAGTGTGTGTGCGTTATAAACGTTCATAAATAGTATATATACTGTCGTGGACGTAGTCCTCGATTGGGTGAACTACGTAAATTTTTATGTTGTGTGATTGTTGTTTACTTTTTTTATTCTTCCACATTAATTGTGATCGGGAGTTCGATAGTGTGGGTAGAATTCCTAACATTTTTAGTATTGTAAAAAGATTTCAGTCCAAAATTTCAATTTCGATCCCCACCGAAATTGAAACGAAATCTAATTTTTTGATCCTTGCTTCGAACCACTTTAAAATGAGAAGAAACACTACAAAAAATAACGCTAATAGCGGCAGTTTTTTTTAATAAAAAACTGCCACTATTAGTCTAGTCGCTACAAAAAACTACTGCTACAAAAACAATAGCGGCAATTTTTTATAGCGACATAACTAATAAAAAAACTGCCGCTAATAGTCTTATTTTTTGTAGTGAAACTAACAAAAAAGTGACCAGAGATGCATTGTGAGTCTGCCATTGCCTCCTCTTGAGATCAAAATTGTAACTCAGGAGAAACTAAATCCTAACACAACATTGAAACTCTAAAGCATCAATAGGGGTGATTGAAAGGGGAGGGAAACTAAACTTAGGGTTTGAGCAAGTGGGTGGGGTCAACAAGAGGGATTTAGAGGAGTAAGAAGGACGGAAGAATCTGAGAAGAAAAAAAAAAAAAAAAAAATACACGACAGTAGCATATGTTGTTATAACTTACATCAACGGCATCCTCCAAAAGCCATCGGTGTAGGATAGACATACTTCGACGGCTGCCTAAAATAGCCATCCGCGTAGGATCTCAATTTTTGTAGTGAGCGATGGCACTAGGGATTGGTCCATAGCAAGTTTGGAAACTCTACATAATAAAAAAAATAAAAAAAAGAGCCGACCTTTGAGAGACAACACGGATTTTTTTATTAAGAAGTCTACCGATCAATATATTAGGAATGTTTGATCAATTTCATTTTAGAGGTTCCATTCTATTAGAAAATTTGTAGGGTTACAGATGATAGGGTACGATCTTACAACAGTTGTTCTCAAAAGAAAAAATAATAAATAAATAAAATAAAATAAAATATCGCACTGCTGTTATCATTCGTGTAAATATAGGAAAATCAACCACATTATAACTACTTATAAAAGCTTATTTATAGACTCGGAAAGTCAGTAAATCTAAATCATGATATTCCACATCTTCTCTCTCTATTTCTCTTTCTAAACTTCTTATTTCTTCTTTATTTTATCAATAATTTCTTTACATTCTATCTATCTGTATAGATCTTTTGATCTTTTGGATTGATGCATATCAATGCTACACATATATTGTATACATGGCCAAGGCACCATCTTTGGTGATCAGAGTAAAGCTAGTGAATATAATCTCATCGTCTAGCAGGGACGCACGATTGGTTCACTACCCTACAGAATTAGGGCTGTGCATTTTTAGACTGAACTGACCAAACCGACCAAACTGAACTGAACCAAACCAAATCGCCGAGTTTGGACGGATACCGGTTTGGGTTTGTTTCAGTTCCAACCGTCCCCAAGTCGAAACCAAACCGAACCGAACCGAACCGAATGTAGTTTGTAAGTATATATATATATGTTAGTATATTGCACAAAGTTTGATGGAAAATAGACCGGAAAATTGCTTCAAGGCGCGATTAGATCGCTGTCTTTAAGACAATATTTGCCCCCTATATGCAACGGGATATCGGCAAATTCGCCTCCAGGATACAATGAAGCATCGGTGAAGAACCGATTTGTCACACATTACGTTGCACTGTAGTGTGCGACCCAACGAAACGAAGATGCAGAATGCTCTGGTTTGCTCACGAATTCTGAGGGCTCAGATATAGGATTCGGAAATTGCAAATGTTCAAATAGGAAAGGCTCCTCAAGCTCCTAGCGAGGATGGGTCGTGCGAAGTGTAAAGTGCGCCTTAAAAGCACCAATTGCGTCATTCACACATCGCACCGCAGCGTCTTGGCGTGTGGCGTATCTTCTTATCAAGCTAAACAATATGGAAGGTAAGTTTCCATATATAAGCTATGAATATTTCTTGTAAAATAGTGAGGTGGGACAAAACATTTACAACACTTTTAAGCTTATGGTGGGAAAAAGTTTTCCTCCAATATTAATTCAAAATTCAAGTAATTTTGACTTGAAGGTTAAAAGCATCATTTTAATATGGAACCAATCACTTTAAGGAACCATTTAAAAATAAATAAATATTATTAAATTAATAATAAATAAATATTATTAAAGTAATAAATATTTATTTGGTAAATATCCAACATTCCTCCCCTATTCATAAAATAAATATCCATCCTCCCCTATTTTGAAAATAAAGAAATTGAGAGTCATTCTTAAATCTGATAACCAAAAACTGTATATATATGTACCAATGAAATTTGAGCATTTCTTGACTACTGTATACATAAATGAAGGTGTCCTAATGAATTGAACTTTCACTTAGTGAGAATACATCAAAGTTGATAAAGAACTTTAGTGATCTAATTTCTTGAACTAATTTTCTTGTATAATCAATCGGATATATCACACACATAAGTAATCTAAGTTTCATTTCATTTTAACAGCCAGCACGTTTTATGGCCTTGTGCTTATACTCCGGTATTCATGAGTTGTATTTAAGAAAAGCCTTTATCTTTCTTCGAAGCGACCACACTTCGTAACTCATATAGGTTAGTTCTATCAGAAATGCCCTTGTAACTTAGACATTTCAACATTATATGTTATAGACTGATTAAGAGAAATATCTCAACCTCTTCCTTACGTTACAAGTTCCACATTATTACTTGAGATTGTTGGAGTTGTAAACTCGCACTTTTAATAATGTGCAATCACTACATATGATTTGTTTTCCCATTGAACCTTTAGTTTCTGGACTTCAGAAAATAGGTCGGGTTACCATCATAGGTGATGTAATCTATTAGGCTTTAAACCCATCCCTTCTGATGTTTTAATAACCACATCTCTTGTAAGACCTTTTGTAAATGAATCCGCTAAATTTGCAAAGGTCCGTATTGAATTGATAGTAATTACTCCTTTACGGAGTAATTGACTAACATAGCTGTGTCTTAAACTTATATGTCTATACTTTCCATTATAAATTTTGCTATAAGTTTTAGATAGCGCAGCTTTACTATCACAGAATAAAGAGATTGGTGGCATAGGCTTCGGTCAAATAGGAATTTCTAATAGTAAATTCCTTAACTACTCTGCTTCCTTGCTCCCTGCCGCAAGAGCAATAAATTCTGATTCCATAGTTGCATGTGTTATGCATGTTTATTTCTTTGATCCCCAAGAAACTGTGGCACCTCCAAGTGTAAATACTTATCCACTAGTAGACCTTGATTCATCTGTATCATTGTTCCAACTAGCATCTGTGTATCCCTCAAGTACAGTAGGATAACCAGCATAATGTAAAGCATAATCCTTAGTTTTATTAAGATAACTTAATACTCTACTAATTGCTTTCCAATGTTCATAACTAGGATTATTAATATATCTACTTAATTTCCCTACCGCATAAGCAATATCGGGTCTAGTACAATGAGTAGCATACATCAAACTACCAATAACTCTAGAAAAGTCTAATTGAGATACACTTCTACTATCGTTGGGTTTTAATTTTATACTTGGATCAAAAGGTGTTGGTGCTAATTTTTCATTATGTTTAAATTTCTTTAGCACTTTTTCTATATAGTGTGACTGAGATAAAATAATATTATTATCTTACTTAAATAATTTTATTCCAAGAATTACATCGGCTTCACCCATGTCCTTCATATCAAATTTTGAAGCCAAAAAACTTTTTGTATATTTAATACTTTCTAAGTTTGTACCAAAAATTAAGAGGTCATCCATATAGAGACAAATAATTATTCCATTACCCTTTAATATCTTACTATAAATGCATTTATCTGATTCATTAATCTTGAATCCATATGATACAATAATACTATCAAAATTTTCATGCCACTGTTTAGGAGCCTGTTTTAGACCATATAGGGACCTAATAAGTTTACAAACTTTATTTTCATGTCCCTGCATGATAAAACCCTCTGGTTGATTCATATATATTTCCTCTTCAAGTTCACCATTTAAAAAGGCGGTCTTAACATCCATTTGATGAACTTGAAGTTTATATATAGAAGCAAGAGCAAATAAGATCCTTATGGAAGAAATCCTAGCCACTGGAGCATAGGTATCAAAATAATCAATACCATGCTTTTGTCTAAAACCTTTCGCAATAAGTCTAGCCTTAAACTTATTTATAGTGCCATTAGGATTAAGTTTTCTTTTAAATATCCACTTACAACCTATAGGTTTAGATCCCTGTGGTAAGTCTACTAATTCCCAAGTATTATTGGACATGATAGAATCCATTTCATCATTTATAGCTTCTTTCCAAAATGCAGAATCAATAGACTTAACAGCTTCATCAAAAGTTTGAGGATCTTCATCGATATTAAAAATAAACTTCATTTTCTTACTTTTCTCATTTCTGGTTCTTTCTACAAGATACACATAGAAATCTGACCCAAAATCGGTTGCTTTCCTAAGTCTCTTACTTATTCTAGGTTCCATCTTTTCATCTTCACTACTAGAGAGATGAAGAGAATCAGAAGATTCATCTAAGTTAGAGGATGTAAGAGGTTTAGAAATAGTAGAGAAAGTATTCTCATAAAATATTGCATCTCTAGATTCAAAAATTGAATCATTTTCAAAAATATTATTATGCTCACATATTAAAAATCTGTATATAGGACTATTAATAGAATATCCCATAAAAATACATTCAATGGCTTTAGGACCTAATTTTGTATGCTTATAATCGGGTACCCTAACTAATGCTCTACAACCCCATACTTTTAAATAGTGTAATTTGAGAGGTTTGTTCTTCCAAATTTCATATGGAGTTTTAGAAGACTTTTTAAAAGGTATCCGATTTAAAATATAACATGCAGTAAGCAATGCTTCTCCCCATAAATTTGAATTCAAACCAGAATTTGTTAACATAAAATTTATCATTTCTACTAGGGTCCGATTTTTCCTTTCGGCAATTCTATTTGATTGAGGAGAATATGGAGCGGTGACTTCATGAATAATTCCATACTTGTCACAAAATTCATAAAATTCATGTGACATGTATTCACCTCTCCTATCCGATCGTAATGCCTTAATTTTAAAATCTAATTGATTTTCTACTAAGGCCTTATAAGAGATAAATTTACTAAATGCTTTATCTTTTAATTGAAGAATGAAAACATATGTAAATCGAGAACAATCATCAATGAAAGTGATGAAATATCTTTTCCCTCCTCTAGTAGTAATATTATTTAAACTACACAAATCAGTATGAATTAATTATAATAGTTTAGATTGTCTTTCAACACTTTTAAATGGTTTTTTAGTCATTTTAGATTGGACGCATATGCTACATCTATCTTTACCATAATTTATATATATTTTAGGAAGAAGTTCTAATTTAATCATATTATCCATACGTAAATTTAAATGCCCTAATCTATTATGCCATAAATAAATTGAGTCACACATATAAATCGAAGAAGCGGATTTCTCATTGATATTGAACTTAAACATTCCACAAGAGGCATACCCCTTGCCTACAAACATCCCTTTCTTAGAAAGTACAATGGAATCGGATTCGATCACAATTTTGAATCCATGTTTGTTCATAATACAAGCCGATACAAGATTTTTTCGGATTTCAGGAACATGAAGGACATCATTCAGGGTAACAGATTTTTCCGAAGTAAAGTGTAGAATAACTTTGCCTTGGCCTACCACTTTAGCTGTAGTGAAATTTTCCATAAACAATTCATGTCCATCATGAGCCTCCTCATAGGATATAAAATTATTCCTATAAGAAGTAACATGCCTAGTAGCTTCAGAATCGAGTCACCATTCATTTCCACCATCTACCATATTGACTTCGGAGATCACCGCAACGAGATCTTCTTCACCCACAATGTTTGCCTGATTTTTATTTTTCAAAAATTCTCGGCAATCACGTTTGAAATGGCCGGATTTCTTGCAATAAAAACAAGTACCCTTCTTTGCTTTTTCCTTGTATTGTCCTCTCTTGAAATCCTTCTTATTCGGCTTCAGTTTGAAGTTCTTCCCTTTGTTCTTCTTTTTCTTCAATGTGAATGCATCTTCAACAATGTGAGCATTGGAGACGAGTTCAGTTTTCTCCTCCTCCTTGTCACGTAGACGAGCCTCTTCTTCTATGCGAAGATGAGTCAAGAGTTCCTCCATAGTACGATCTTCCTTCGTATGTTTCAAACTCTTACGATAATCTTTCCATCCCAACAGTAATTTTGCAATAACCGCAGAGACTTGAAAACCTTCGTCTATTGTGCTTCCTTCCATCACAAGATTGTTGAAGATAATCTGTATCTGGTGCACTTGCTCTAAAATAGGTTTAGAATCATACATCTTAAAATTAAATAGCTCACTTACTAAGTATGTGCGCACACTGGCCCCTTCTACTTTGTACTTCCGTTCAAGAGCCTCCTATATCTCTTTTGCAGTTTTATAAATTTGATAGACGTCAAAAAGAGAATCGGCAAGAGCGTTGAGAATATAGCCTTTGCATGTGTAATTGTCGCTTTTCCATTTCGTACGAATTCTACCTTCTTCAAGCGTTTCATCTTCTTTCTCCAATGATGGTGAGTCCATAGTGAGAACGTATGCGACTTTCAAAGTTGTGAGTAGGAAATGTACTTTTGATTGCCATCGTTTGAAATTGGTGCCATTAAAGCACTCGAGTTTCGTGATCTTCGTGTTGGAGAGTTCCACCATCTTTTGTGCCATAGAAATATTGTCTTAAAATTGTTAGTATATTGCACAATGTTTGACGAAAAATAGACCGGAAAATTGCTTCAAGGCGCGATTAGATCGTTGTCTTTAAGACAATATTTGCTCCCTATATGCAACGGGATATCGGCAAATTTGCCTCCAGATACAATGAAGCCTCGATAAAGAACAGATATGTCGCACACTACGTTGCACTGTAGTGTGCGACCCAACGAAACGAAGACGCATAATGCTCTGGTTTGCACACGAATTCTTAGGGCTCAGATATAGGATTCGGAAATTGCAAGTGTCCAGAATCCCTCAAGCTCCTAGCGAGGATGGGTCGTGCGAAGTGTAAAGTGCGCCTTAAAAGCGCCAATTGCGTCATTCACACATCGCACACACGCGCACGTGCGCGTGTGCGGCGGCGAACCGCCGCTATGAGCTGTGTTCTTCTTATCAAACTAAACAATATGGAAGGTAAGTTTCCATATATAAGCTATGAATATTTCTTGTAAAATAGTGAGGTGGGACAAAACATTTACAACACTTTTAAGCTTATGGTGGGAAAAAGTTTCCCTCCAATATTAATTCAAAATTCAAGTAATTTTGACTTGAAGGTTAAAAGCATCATTTTAATATGGAACCAATCACTTTAAGGAACCATTTAAAAATAAATAAATATTATTAAATTAATAATAAATAAATAATATTAAAGTAATAAATATTTATTTGGTAAATATCCAACAATATATATATATATATATATATATATATATATATATATATATATATATATATATATAAGCGGGAATTTTGATTAATTTTAAAAGGCATTTAAGTAAAATATATATTTTTATATAAAACCCTACCCTTGTCTTTAGCCTATTCCTAAATCCTAAAGCAGTTAAGTAGAACTTATAGGAAAATCGATTGAGAAGTTGAGAAAATTTTGATGTGTAAGTAGAACTTATAGGAAAATCGAAACCGACCGAACCAAATTGAATCGGGTTGGTTTGGTTTAAGAGTTGGACGGTCTAGTTTGGTTTGGTTTGAAAACTAAAAACCGATTAGGAACGGTTTGATTTGTGATTTTAGTCCAAAACCGACCAAACCGAACCGAATACACCCCCTATATAAAACCAAAAACTGAATCGCAGTTCGGTTCGATTAGATTTGCCTAGGCTGGTTAGGCTTTTTGTTTTGTAATGAGACTCTTTATTTGCAACCAAAGATCATTCCCAACCATCCTTTGCAGGCGCGAAAATTGTCAATTT
Organism: Chloranthus sessilifolius; assembly: GCA_021018995.1. NCBI lineage: Eukaryota > Viridiplantae > Streptophyta > Magnoliopsida > Chloranthales > Chloranthaceae > Chloranthus > Chloranthus sessilifolius. Next base: position 33,302,501 of record CM037586.1, read on the forward strand.
ATTTGAATCCTATGAGGCTACGATCAGAACCATTTTTGGTCCAAATAATCTTTCATACAATAAATATTGAGATCGTGAGCCTACTGTGAGATGGTTAAATTTTAACTTCATGTGACACACATCTCAAAAGTGAAACTAAGTTTAATGATGTGACTGATACATTGGATGTGTGCCATATCAATGTAAGCGAAGTATGATTGTCCAATGCTAGGCTCGTGACTTTAAGATCTTCAGTTTTCGATGCCCCTTTGTTACTCCGAGTGGAGGGTGCAGTAATAAGTGGAGTCTGAGGGCTTTCAGCCTATTATCCAGAGCTTGAGAATTTCACAAACTGCTCGCGGAATTATTGATTTTCCACCGTCGGAGGATCGAAAATTGAATCCAAATCGGTCGATCAAAAATTTCTGCAGCGAATGAACTCCAAGTGGATGGCCGGCGTGGCTCTCCGCCGCCACAGGCGATGCTCTCGAATCTCGACGGCTGGACTCCTCGCCGTGCTGACACCTTCGAGAAGGTCGCGAAGGTAGTCGAGAAGGCGAAACCCTAATCTTTACCGGCGGCTGATTTTGTCGGGTGGTTTGAGTGGAGAAGATAATTAGGGGCAAATTTGTAAACTCATATATCTATTTAAATGAGGATTTGAGATCTCACGGATCTCTGAACTTCAAAAAATCGTGAGAACCTATTTTTTAAAAAACATTAAGTTTTGGATAATTGACTAAAACGTTTGTTTTTTAAGGTTGGTTTTCTAAAGTGCCCATTTTTAGACAACTACAAGTACCGTTAAGGACGAAAAAAGGAATTGGACTTTTGATGGGGGTATTATTATATTACCTTTTACCAATCTGTCTCCATTTTATCATCAACACATACACCAGATGGATACAAGGGAAATGGTGAGGTCCAACTAGTTGAACTGGATTTTATGTTCAACTTAGATTTGCAGCCTTTGAATATAAGAGAATCTTGATAGCATGTCATCCTATAATATCATTATGCATATTTATGAGGATGGAATATCATTATGCTCTTCATCTCGATCTTCCACATAATGGATCTTGAGATTAATGGCTTACCACTAACCGATCAAACGTGACACACATTCCAAAAGTGAGCTGAAAACCACTTTGAGTGTGATTTGTATCCTGTGGTTTTCCGGTCATATTTTGTGATATATGCAACTGTACCAAGTGGCATAAAAATTGGTCTTATGACGGTTCACCCATGATCTAAAGATTCATTCGTTTGATGATTTGAACGAAAATTTTCTACATCATAAATGATTCAAGATAATCAATAAGTTTTCGGTTGTAGTGCTCTAGAGATTCGGTGGGTGCAAATAAAGGTTCACATCGGACAGTCAGATTTTAACTCCATATGGCACATCGAAAACTGAACTTGATCATGTGTACGTCAAACATGGTTCTTAGATCACTTGTCACGGTCTTGATAAGGCCATGATCTCATGGTCCATTGCGTGAAGATTGATGCGAAAGACGAGTTCTGTCGTCTGATTTGCAAGAATCAGTGGTTTAAGCATGTGTAACCCAAACTGAGAAGGAAGAATCATGAATTAAAAAGTTAGAACCATTTGAGACATGCATGGATTTTTCTAAGCACCATATCAGTGGTCAAAAGTATACCTTCAGTGTAAACTTCTAACGGCTTGACGATTTGGCAGCACTACTCGAGTTTGCTGCCCATAACACGCTTGGGAACCAGTAGCAGTACAGTAAGAGGGGCCTACATAGCTACTTTAAACAGATCCACCGTTGATTACAATCGCAAATCACATGTATTATTTATATTGCTCCTCTTTTTCCTCTTTCCAACTTTTAGAACGTGAGATAGACCCACACTGGATACTATCCTAAAGGTCCAAATCCAATGCGCGTGAAGATAAAAATATCCGTTTCATTTTTGGTTTTGGGCTAACTGAAACTGAAAATTTGACAGAAATTTTCCGGCCTAAAATCTGATTTTTGGCCAAAAATTTTCCTTCCAAATACTTTTTTGACCGAAATTTTGTACCTTGTTTTCATTTTGGTGTGGACCCAAATCGATAAATTTCGGCCAATAATTTAAATTATCAGCCGAAATTTTGAATCATGAATGCTCGTCTCCAACTTTAAGTACTTTTCTCTATTAAATAATTAATAGAGACAGACTCTCGCTACCCTCATTTAAAAACCAAATGGTGTTTAAATCATCTTTAACCATTTATGGGATTATGATTTTGAACATCTATAATCAAAGTAATATATCACACAAATCACACTATTTGGGAAATTCAAAACATCCGTTTTGTGTACTTTAATACTAATGATTGTCTCGCGAATCTTTTAGATAAACCCCTTAAGGAATTAGAAGGTCTAGTATACTGCGATGTGTGATTTGATCGAAATTATGATTTTACAGATTCGAAAACTGTCATCCCATTCAATCCGATTGGGATGCCCCTGACTCTGACATGTCTCTTGGGAGGAGTAACATGAAGCTCAGAATTTTGGGCGTATTCAATACTTCCAAATGAAAAGGGAATTGATCCATGGTTGATTCCGTAACAGATAAATAGGAATTGCTAGTTGTACCTCGTGAAAAAGACTTCTTTCGTGGAATTAGCCATTTCATTTCTTTTAGAAAAATATTTCTATTCTGTTCAAGTAAGCATAGGGCATGGTTACAGGAGTCTATCCATCGCATATATGCTTCAAGGGACATCATGGTATAACCGTCGAGGTGAAGTAGGGACCTAAAAGATCAAATAGAACGATACATAGACAAGTAAATCCCTTATCTTATGAGTTCCAAGGTATTCCTTTAAGGGGATTCATCATTCGAAGGGAGGTAGACTACTCAATAATTTTACATTTAATTTATGTCGTATAAGTAATTCAGAAAGTAAA
>CM037586.1:33312906-33315406 GCA_021018995.1 Chloranthus sessilifolius
TCTTCGAATATGTCCTTGAATTCATTCGAGATTTGAGCAAAACTCAGATTGGAGAAGAATATGGTCCTTGGGTTCCCTTTATTGGAACTATGTTCCTATTTATTTTTGTTTCTAACTGGTCAGGTGCTCTTTTACCTCGGAAAATCATACAGTTACCTCATGGGGAGTTAGCTGCACCTACGAATGATATAAATACTACTGTTGCTTTAGCTTTACCCACGTCAGTGGCATATTTCTATGCAGGTCTTACCAAAAAAGGATTGGGCTATTTTGGTAAATATATTCAACCAACTCCAATCCTTTTACCAATTAACATCCTAGAAGATTTCACAAAACCTTTATCACTTAGTTTTCGACTTTTCGGAAATATATTGGCTGATGAATTAGTAGTTGTTGTTCTTGTTTCTTTAGTACCTTCAGTAGTTCCTATACCTGTCATGTTCCTTGGATTATTCACAAGTGGTATTCAAGCTCTTATTTTTGCAACTTTAGCCGCGGCTTATATAGGTGAATCTATGGAGGGCCATCATTGAATAGCTTTCGAAATACAAAGAAAATCTTTTTTTTTTAAGCTTATTCCAGGGTGGCTCAAGATAATCTGCTTGGGAGCATCAAGATAATCCACTTGGGAGCATAAGCATAATAATAATATATATATGCATATATACAATGATCTAGAGTAGGAGTAAGAAAAATGTACGATATTGGGGAATTCTAAAAAAAAAGTAGGTTAAGGAGGTCGAGCTAGGTCTATGGAATGGCTATAAGCCAACTCCTGTGTATGTTTCGAAAAAGTATTCTAGAATTCGATTCAATATACGGTGCGGATGGTTTACGTTATGGAAGAAACACATGTATATGTGATATTAGATATTCACTAGTTATAGTTATATATGGACTATTCATATATATATTATTTCTATTTCCCATCTCACTGAATTTAGATGGATTCCAATAGAAGTTCTTCCGTTTCGTGAGAAGTCTTTCCGTTTCGTCTGTGACTGTAGATTGAATGAATAAACAGATGAAGTCAAGCATATACAAGAGAAAGAGCGAAGAATTGAAAGAATGGTTCGGAACAAAAAAATGGAAGAAGAAGAAATAGAACCGTATAAATTTACAAAGACTCCATGGATAGGAACTAAAAACGAGATATCGAAGTAGTTCTGATGATTCAGTAATACCATTACTTCAATTCGGAGTTATTAGTTATTTCGACCGAATGGATCTTAGTGATGGAATAACAAGTAATAATTCATTGATAGATTGTATCATTAACCATTTCTTTATTTTGGTGCGAGAGTGCGAGGAGCTTACCATGAATCCATTGATTTCTGCCGCTTCGGTTATTGCTGCTGGATTGGCCGTCGGGCTTGCTTCGATTGGACCTGGAGTTGGTCAGGGTACTGCTGCGGGCCAAGCCGTAGAAGGTATCGCGAGACAACCAGAAGCAGAGGGTAAAATACGCGGTACTTTATTACTTAGTCTGGCTTTTATGGAAGCTTTAACAATTTACGGACTGGTCGTGGCATTAGCGCTTTTATTTGCGAATCCTTTTGTTTAATCCCAGAAATGTGAAAAATACATATTTTTTCTTATTTTACTGCCTTGGACTTGCCACTTGCTTCTTCGAATTATATGAACACTTCACTGTGAAAATCACTTATTCGTTGAGACAATACCCACGGGGAAGGACTGATTTGAGGATGAGGAATTAGCAGATCCACTTGCTTCCTTCCTTAGTCCAATGGAACTCCCCCCCTTTTTTACTTTTAGGATACGTTGTAACAAACGAGGTATTTCTCAATTGACATTGAGGCCCGGGCCTAATAAGTTAAGTATCTTATTTTTAACTTCAATTCAATTCAAATAATAAATCCATTTCTCAATTTAGAAAATTCAATTCTAAATTTATAGATTCATATTTATAAATAAGGTTATAAATAAGGAAATTAATAAAAAGAAATCAATCAAAAAAAAAAGAGGGGCGAAGTGATACAAAATGAACTCTGTTCAATTTTGTTCGTCCTATCTATAAGACTATAAGAGGAGAGCATATGAAAAATATAACCGATTCTTTTGTTTCCGTGGGTTACTGGTCATCGGCCGGAAGTTTCGGGTTTAATACCGATATTTTAGCAACAAATCCAATAAATCTAAGTGTAGTGCTTGGTGTATTGATCTTTTTTGGAAAGGGAGTGTGTGCGAGTTGTGTATTTCAAGAATAGGTTGGATCCAACCAGCTGCACTTTCTATTTTTTTTTATAGGAAAGAAAGGTGCACGATCTCAACGAATTACTTCTGAATAAATTCCTACATCATATGTAAGAACCATAGCATTTCGTGACTCATTGGTAAATAAACTTTGATTCTCTATCAACCAATAATGTGGGACCATTAACATGGTTAAAACTAAACCGTTTGAAGTCCAGGCACAACATGGTACTCTTTCTACCACTACGTTAGTACGAAGATGGTTTCAAAATGAATAGTTGGCAAT